>PVIU01033561.1:0-12272 GCA_004026605.1 Ondatra zibethicus
CAGCTCTAAATGGGATGCCTCCATCCAATCCCTCCACTCAGAGCTCAGGGAACCCCACAGAAGAAAAGGCAGAAAGAATATAAGAGCCAGAGGAAGTCCCTCTACATTGACTGAGCCAAGCTCATACGAAGTCATAGATACTGAAGTAGCAAACACAGGGCTTATATGTTTCTGTACCAGGTCCTCAGTGTATATATTACAGCTTTCAGTATTTTTATGGGACTCCTGAGTGTGAGAATAAGTGGGTCTCTGATACTTGTACCTTCTCTTGGGCTCATTTCCTTCTGCTGATTTGCCTTGTCCAGCTTCTATGTGATAGTTTTTGTTTTATCTTATTTTATTTTGTTTCATTTTACTATCTCTCAGAAGCCTAGCTCTTTTCTAATAAGAGACAGAAAGGGAGTGGATTCAGATCAGAGGGGAGATGGGGAAGAACTGTGAGGAGTATAGGGAGGAGAGACTGTAATCAGAATATATAGTATGAGAAAAGAATCTATTTTCAATAAAAGGGAAAAATAAATAATTTAAAAAAAGAAACCAAAAATTTCCTTAACCTAAAGAAGGGGATGCCTATTGATAAACAAGGATCATAGAGAACACCTAATAGACTGAACCAGAACAGAAAGTCCCCTCAACACACAATAATTAAAACACTAATTGCACAGAACAAAGAAAGAGTATTAAAAGCTACAAGTGGAAAAGACCAAGCAGCATGTAAAGGCAGAGCTACTAGAATAATACCTGACTTAAAAATGGAGACTCTAAAAGCCAGATGGACTTGGACAGATCTTCCACAGACTCTAAAAGACTTCAGATGCCAGTCCAGGCTACTAAACCCAGCAAAATGTTCAATCAAAATAGATGGAGAAAATAAAGACATTCCATGACAAAATCAAATTTAAGCAATATCTATCTATAAATCCAGCCCTACAAAAGGTCCCAGAAGGAAAACTCCAACCCAAAGAGATTAACCACACCCCCCAAAAATGACCCACAAGGAATAATTCCAGATCATCAAATTAAAGAAAGGGAAACAGACACATACACCACCACCACCACAACAACAAAATAACAGGAATCAACAAACACCACTCATCTATATCTCTCAACATCAGTGGTCTCAATTCCCTAATAAAAAGACACAGACTAACAGAATGGATGGGAAAACAGGATTCATCCTTCTACGACATCCAAGAAAAACACCTTAATGTCAGGAATAGACATCACTTCAGGGTAAAAGAATGGAAAAAGATATTCCCAAGCAAATGGACACAAAAAGCAAGCTATTTTAACAGCTATTGTTGGCATAGCTATTTTAATCTGACAAAATAGACTTCAAACAAAAACTAATCTGAAGAAAATGGGGAAGGACACATCTTACTCAGAGGCAAATAACACCCAAAAGACACTGAAATTTTTAATATCTATGCCCCAAACACAAGGACACCAACATTTGTAAAGGAAACATTACTAAAGCTTAAATTACACAACAACCCTCACACATTGCCAGTGGGAGACTCCAATATCCCACTCTTGCCAATGGACAGGTCATCCAGACAAAAACTAAACAGAGAAATGCTGGAGCTAACTGAACTTACAAAATAAGTGGACCTAACAGATATCTACAGAACATTTTAGACAAACACAAAAATTTATCTTCTCAGCACCACACAGAACTTTCTCCAAAAATAATCACACACTCAGACACAAAACATGTCTCAACAAATACATGAAAATTGAAATAACCTCCTACATCCTATCTGACCACCATGAATTAAATGGGCATCAACAACAACAGAAACAACAGAAAGTTTAAAAACTCTTGGTAACTGAACAACTCACCATTGAATAAAAAAATAGGTCAAGACAGCAATTAAGAAAGAAAATTGAAGACTTTCTAGAATTCAATGAAAATGAAAACACAACTTACCAGAACTTATGAGACACAATGAAGGCAAATTCATAGCACTAATTGCCTACATGAAAAACTTGGAGAGATTTCATACTAGTAACTTAATGGTACAACTGAAAAACTTATAAAGAAGAAATCATGCACAAAAGGAATCGATGGCAAGAAATACTCGAACTATGGGGTGGAGGGACAGGTAGTGGTTAAGAGCACTGGCTCCTCTTCCAGAGAACCTGGGTTCAATTTCCAGCACCCACATGGCAGCTCAGAACTCCAGTTATAGGGGATCTGATATCCTCACACTGACATGCAAGCAAACACCGATGCACATAAAAATAAATAAATAAATCATTTTAAAAAGAAAAAAGAAATAACGAAAATCAGTACTGAAATAAAAATAGAAACATAACCAAAAAAAAAAAAACCACTATACAAAGAATCAATGAAAGGAAGAGCTGGTTCTTTGAGAGTATCAGTAATATTAACAAACCCTTATCCAAATTAACTAAAAGGCAGAGAGAGAATATCCAAATTAACAAAACTAGAAAAGAAAAGGGGGCATGACAACAGACACCCAAGAAATTCAAAGAATCATACTTTAAAAACCTCTACAAAATGGAAAATCTAAAAGAAATTAGTAATTTTCTTGATAGGTACCGCTTACAAAAGTAAAATCAAGACCAGATAAGCAATTTTAAAAGGCCTATCATCCCTAGGAAAAATTGAAGCAATAATTGAAAATCTCCCAACCAAAAATAAAGTTCAGCATCAAAGTGTTTTAGCACAGAATTCTACCAGACTTTAGAAGAGTTAATGTCAATATCCCTCAAACTATTCCACAAGATAGAAACAAAAGGAACACTGCCCAATTCACTTTATAAGGCCGCAGTTACCCTGATACTCAAAATACACAAATACTAAATAAAGGAAGAAAATTACAAACCTATTTCCCTTATGAACATACATGCAAAAATTCTCAATAAAATATTTGCACACCAAATTCAAGAACATATCAAAAAGAAAAAACACTAAAACAAGTGGACTTCATCCCAGAGATGCAGGAATAGTTTAACATAAGCAAATCAATAAATGTAATTTACCACATAAATAACCTGAAAGACAAAAAACCACATGATCATATCATATACAGAAAGGGCTTTTGACAATTCCAATACCCCTTCATGATAAAAATTCTCACATGCTTACTGATACAAGGGACATACTTCAACAAAATTAAAGCAGCTTATAGCAAGCCATAGCCAACACCAACTTCAACAGAGAGAAACTCAAAGCACTGCACTAAAATCAAGAACTAGACAAAGTTGTAGACTCTTTCCATACCTGCTGAATATATGATAAGTAAGGTTATATAACAAAAGGTATAGATATATCTTGGTCCTCCCTTTTTCTCTCTTCTTTCAAGGACATAAAATTAGGGGCTGAATGGAGCTGTGCTACAGTTTGTAAGAGTATTTGCTTATCATGTGCAAAACCCTGATCTGGATACCCAGAACTGAATAACCTAGATGTAGTGACACATATTGGAGGAAGGATCAGAAGTTCAAGGTCATCCTTGAATTACAGAGTGAGTTTGAGGACAGCCTGGGCTACATAAAACCTTCTTTCACAAAAACCTAAAATATAAAAACTATATAAATTAAAATTATGATAAAATATCATTAGGAATACAATACTTAAAGATATATAAAATAAAACAGAGAGGGGTTGAAGGAACTCAAAGTATACATGGGTAATATCTCTGTATCTTACTAAAATAAACATAAAATTCTTTAGAAAAAAAACACATGTAGGTAAATCTTTGTGATCTCAGATTAAGTAACAGACTCCTAGACACAACACCAAAAGTATAATCCAGAAAAACAATTTTTAAATTTTCCATCACAGAATCAAAAGATTTGGGGGGGGGAGAGGTTATGCTGGGAATGAACCCCAGAACCTTGCATACACCAACATGTGAAAATTTAAAACTTTCATACTTGATAGAACACTATCCATAAGCTAAAAAGAAGGCCCACAGAATAAGAAAAATATCTGTAAACATTCTATATAAGGGACTTGTATCTAAAATATATATTTTAAAACTTACAAATAAATAGTAAAAAATAAAAACATCAGCAGGAGGTACAGCTCAATTGTGGTGGTTTGAATGAAAATGACCCCCATAGGCCCATATGGAGTGGCACCATTAGAAGCCATGGCCTTGTTGGAGTAGGTGTGGCCTTCTTAGCAGAAGTGTGTCACTGGGGAGCAGCTTTGAGGTTTCAGAAGCTTAAGCCAGGTCTAGCGATGCTCTCTCATTCTGCTGCCTGTGGATCCGGATGTAGAACTCTCAGCTACTTCTCCAGCACCATGTCTGCCTATGTGCCACCGTGCTTCTCACCATGATGACAAGAGACTAAAACTCTGAACTGTAAGCGAGCCCCAATTAAATATTTCCCTTTATAAGAGTTGCTATGGTGATGGTGTCTCTTCACAGCAATAAAAACTATAACTAAGACAGATGTCATAGAGTATATTATCATAAGGGAGGCCAAGTTTAATCCCTAGCACCAAAAAAACCCCAATAACCTCCAATAGACAAAGGACATAAATAAGTATATCTCCAAAGAAGATATATAGTCAATAAGCAAATGAAAAAATACTCAATATCTTCATTCATAATGAGAATGCAAACCAAAATTAAGATATAATACCACTTCATATGCCCACTGGAATGGCTACAGTTAAAAATCATTTAACAAATTTGGTAAGAATGGAGAAACTGAACTGATAATAATTTAAAACATGCAGACACTCTGAAAATTAGTATGAGGTCTAAAAGCGTGACTCAATGGTGTTGTGCTTGCTCAGTATGCATGAGGCCCTGGGTTAAACCCATAGTACTGCGACACTGCCAGGAAAAAGACTTTAAACCATCTGTAGTGACTCATCTCAATACTTAAAAAGCTGAGGCAGGAAGATCTGTATTTCAAGGCAAGCCTGAGCTACATAAGATCCTGTCTCCAATAACTAGAGTCAGTATGGTGGTGCACACCTTTAATCCCAGTACTTTGGAGGCCAAGGCAGTTGGATCTCTGTGAGTTCCAGGCCAGACTAGTCTATACATCAAATTCCAGGCCAGGCAGAGATACATAGTGAGACACTGTCCAAAATGAAAGAGGGGGTTGAAGGGAGGGCAGAGAAAGAGAAAGTGTGCCAGAGAGAAACAGAACACACCAATATGGCAGTTCCTTAATTTATTAAACAAAGGATTATTACTATATGATTTTATGGAAACAGGGAGTTTGTGTACCTAAAAGAAACAAAAACTTAATCTTATATATTTATAACTTATATATTAAATTATATATTAATATTCTAAGCACTAGTGAAATCAACCCAAAAATCCTGGGGCTGTAGAGAAGGCTCAGCATACAAAGTGCCTGCCACACAAGCCCAGGGACCTGAGTTTAATCCCCAGAACCCACTTAACGGTGGAAGGAGAGAACTGATTCCACAAAACTGTTCTCTGACCCACACACGTACAACAACAATAAACAAAACTCTTGTATATCATGCTAGGCGTGGCAGTATGTGTCTTTAATTCTAGCACCTCCATGACCTTAAGGACAACATGGTCTACACATCAAATTCTAGGCCAGCCAAAGCTACTCAATAAGTCCATTTAAAAAAATAACAAAAACAAAAAACCTTGTATATCCAAACAATAATTTGGTTACAATAAATAACGTGTTATTTATATGTGCCAAAATATGAATAAACCATGAAAAATCAACGAAACAGTCAAAAGAGATCATATACTGACAGGTATGGTTGTGCATACCTTGTAATTCCAGGAGGCAGAGAGAAAAAGAATCAGTTCAAAGATAGACTAGGCTACATGGAGAGTTTAAGGTCAGCCAGCCTGGGTTACATAATGTCTCAAGGAAACAAAACATCAAACAATGAGACCACATATCACATAATTCCATTCATATTAAATGTCCTGAATAGACAAATATATAAAGAATACACATAAGTTAGTGGTTGCTTAGGGATGGTTAGAAGGGAAAAGGTATAGAAAGAAGACAGCCAAAATGTAGCAGATTTCTTTTTGAGGCAAAATTGAATGTGGCAATGGTGGTACATATCACTGAATATGTAAAATCCACTAATATGTCCTTCTACATGGATGAATTATATGGTACATAAATTATCTCAAAAATATGTTTAAGAAACAAATGAACACAGAGTATTGGTGAATGTCAGGGTTAATACAAATAAGGACTCTTTATGCTAAAAGGTGCTGAGAAAGTACATGATACCTCAATTTCTACTATTTTAAATATTAATGAACTAAACCCCTATTTATACAAAGTTTATGGACTGGGAATGTAGCTCAGTGGTATAATGCTTACCAACCTTGCAAACGGCCCTGGGTTTAATCCCCTGCACCGCCAGGTGATTTATAAAATTATGTAGTACAATGGTTAGCTGAATAATGAACCATACAGTATAAATAATATATAAAAATCCCCTGGTTTTAAGAATAATTTTTACACTTAAGGTGCTTCCCACCATTAACAGTCTTCTATTCATTATTAGTGGGTATCTATACAATTCAACATTTACTGTGTCCTTAGTGTCTACTAGGATCTTATTTCATAAGTCCCTGACACAAAGAAAGCAATAAATAAATGAACAGCCTTGAAGCTTTTCATTCATCAACATTGAGACTTAGTTTCCTCGTTTGCAAAATGTGAAGGGCTAGATATAACATTCTTTAAAACAGCACTGTTCAACAGAATTTCTATTTTATGCTCTCAGTAGGTACCAGCCACACCTGGCTATTGAATATCTGAAATGTGGCTAATACAACTGAGAAATAAATTTTTTTTTAACTTTAATGGCCACATCAAGCTAGTGGCTATGGTTCTAGAGCATAATTCAGAAAAAATGCATCTTATAGTCCATCCCAGTAATCACATACATGTGGGAATATGTGTATGTATATACAAACGAAAGTTCACAAAATAATTCTTACCTTAATATACAAAAAGCACTAGTTTCTTTTCTATATTATTTAATTTCATCTTTAAAAAAGTGCTGGTCTAACCACTAACATTTCATAACATAATAGTAAGACTTCTTTCAGCTCTAAACTTTTATGTTGTACATTAATAACAAATATTTGGGATGACAGCTATACCAATTGTTGTCACTTCTATACATGTATCAAATATCACACCACACTCCATAAATATATACAACTGTCAATTTAAAATATTTTTAATTTTAAAGATTGTTCAATTCTTGTCACCTTTTGCCTGTCATCCCAACACTCAGTAGGCTGAAGCAGGAGGATCACAAGTTCAAGGCCAAACTGGACTACAAAGCAAGATCTTGTCTTTAAAAAAAAAACATACAGTCCTTGAAGGTATAACTGTATGCTTCTCTTGGCCTCTATTATTTGAACAGTATTTACGATTATAATGGTAGACATTAGATATTTGTTGACAAAGAATCAAAAATAAACAAAATTGTTTTCCGAACAAAAAGGAGAGTATGTTAAGATTATACTGATGAACATGCGGTGGCAATTAAAATACTGTCAGTATATGAGAAATAAAGATATAAACTGAGTACAAGTACTACAGACGATTTTAAAAGACTATTCTAGAATGAGATCATGGAAGCCAATATTCTGAAGTACCATAATCACTGTCACACACCTAAGGGAAAAATCTTCAGGCTTTCCAACGTTACCTGTACACAAAGAACATAACTGAATAGTCATAGCAAAAGATAATCAAGCTTTATAGCTTAGAAAAGTGTACATTTTGGAGAAAAAGATAAATATGACTTTTTTGCTTATCAGGGATCATGCCTGTCAGTGAGGGAGTTTGCGTACCAATTCAGTTTGCTACTTCTTTATAGGTGGCGTACTGTCATCTTGAAGTGCACTAGAAATTGTTCCTTCCCATTTGGTAAAATCTGAACCATAAGCAATTTAGCACCAAGTTCCGTGCCCAACTTTTGAAATTAGCCCCGTCTTTCTTACACGTTAAAAAACTGCCCGCAAATCCCTATAAGACATTGGCACTCCAGGTGCCCCGTGCCTGAAACCTCCCGGCTCTCTGCGGCCCCCAAATGTTTTCTGTCTCTTTTCCTCGAATTACTATCCCTAACTTCCTACACTCGCTGCTACTCGGCATTCGCCCTGACAATCTTTCTTCTAGGCGCTCTCTCTGCCCTAAGGTCACGAGGGCAACGCTTTCCCTACTAGGTCCCTTGCCCTTCTTCATCCTAAGCGCGTGGCAACACACCTGGTAGATTCGAGCGCTTCCTGACGCGCCGCTCTGCTGCGAACTCCATCGCGGGCCTGAGCCGCAGATGGAGACTAGAGGCCGGATCAGAACAGCCGAATGTTTGTGCTTTTCGAAAGCGGCCGCCGCGGCTGCCCAGCGCCAAGAATGTATCGCGAGCAGCGCCATCTTGAGCGAGGAAAGAGGAACCGAGAGGGGAGGATTATGGGACACGGGCGGACTGAGCTCCGCGGCTTTCATTGCCTCTCCCCTCCCCCGCTGCTGTCTGACACCGGAAATAGCCTGTGTCTGAAGATTCCTATGCTTAGGTGTAGCTTTTATTCTTTTTCACCTGGGGCTGGGCTTTGTTGGGTTTCTGTTTTGTTTTTACACAGTCCAGGAAATCGGAATACTATTGTTTTTCTTTTCTTAGCGGTACCAGATAAAATACAGGATGCCCACTTAAATGTTATTTGAGATAAATAACAAATTATTTATTGATATAATTATGCCTCAAGTATTTTTTTGGTAAATGTGACAACCCTATCTTGTTTGTCATTCTATTCATTTCTTGTCTCCAACCCAATGCCACCCTCCACTCCTTATATACCTCTCATTTTCCGTGTACATTGACATTTAGGGTAAAGACATAAAGACATAAGTTTCTCCCCGGAGGAGGCTTCATTAGTGAGAGCTACCACCTTTCTCGGAAATGCTTTTATTTTTCTGATATGCCTTTGGTCTTTTGTTATTGGGACAATTGGGTGCTCAGAGTACACACATTTTTTATTCCACTAATTTTCCTCCTTGTAGCTCTTCCCTTTGATTTCTCCAGAGTCCCTAATTGAAAAGCTGGTAGATTAGCTGAAGGGTGATAAGCTAACATGTTATATAGTAAAGTGCATATTTAAAAGCACGTTTGTATTATTTTGTCAGCACTATAATCAAACCAGATACCATGGAAATATTTTCAGGTTTCTGGGGAAATTTTTCCAAATATATTTCTTGAAAAACCTGAAGTTTTTCAAGACCAGGCTGGCCTTGAATTCCAGTGTCCACCTGCCATTGCCTCTGGGGTGCTGGAATTAAAGGCATGCACAACCACACCGGACTTATTTTCAAACCTTTTACACAAGACAGGCAATTAATTATGAATTAATTCTGTAGAAGTTTTACAAACTAATGAGATAGGTCATGAAGAAAGACAAAAGATATGTTTGACTCATGCAGCTAGCTTTACTTTGTTCTGAGATCCATATCATATACCAGGTTTCTAGGGAAGAAAATAATTTCAGATTGAAGAGGTTGACCCCATGTAAAGAAAATGGCAATATTAAAAGCAAGAAAGCATAAGAAAACTTTCGGGCTCAGGAGTCCAGAAAGTGTATGACAAAATAGTCGATGAAACACAGTGAACAGAAAGGCTTGATGGCAAAAGGCCTTCCATTTCATTTTAAGAAATTAATGCTGTACACTGCAGCTATTGAATGGCTTAATCAGAAGAGTAAAATGATCAGACTTGTATATCCATTAAACTACTCTGGCTTAAGTGGAAACTCTAGATTAGAAAAAAGTTCAAATTGAAGTCCTGAAGTTAATACAACAGTTTAATCATAAAATAAAGGCCTAGGCTTAACAGTACACATAGCAATAGATCAGAAGGTAATGGTGCAGCCCATCAACCTCATCTTCAGATACTTGCAAAATAGGTCTCGGATTCAGGTCTGGCTATATGAGCAAGTGAATATGCGGACAGAAGATTGTATTATTTAGCTTTGATGAGTACATGAACCTTGTATTAGATGATGCAGAAGAGATTCACTCTAAAACAAAGTCAAGGAAACAACTGTGTCGGATCATGCTGAATGATAATATTACTCTACTCCAAAGTGCTTTCAACTAGAAAACGTCAAACACTCAAGAAGTTGAAGAGGAAGTAGTGTTTTTAAAGGTGTCTTTTGTTGGGAGCACATCCTGAAACATTTATTCATATAAATGTTATGGTATTATAAGGTTACAATAAATGGGTGAGATTTAAAAAAAAAGATTAATTCAAGATAAAGTAAGAAGGTGGGATGAACAAGGCTTAGTGATTAATTGGATGTTTATAAATTATTGCCTAGTTGATTATAATGACCTCCTTTATTAATGACTGTGTTATCATTAATAAGTATAATATCAGCATTCTTTCTGTGTTATCAGCAGTTTATATCAAAGACATCCTAGATTTTAGCAATTATTTCTGTAAGGACTGACTATTGCAGTTGACTCTATCTACCCAGGTAAATCATTGTTTAGTGATGCTCTTACTTTTTGTTAGATATCAGAACATATAAAATAAATATTTTGTGAGGGTTCTAAGACATGATATGATGAAATTATATGTTGCATTTTATGTTTGTATAAACACAGAGTCCATTGCTGGATCTTAAGCAATTCTGGAAATTATTTAGAGTTTTCTATAGATGTCCTTATAAATTCCTAGTAGATAAAGAAGAATATGGAGATAAAATCCAAATTGAACCCGTGACAATCTGGCTGTCAATCAACTACTCTGTCCACTAGAAGGTTTTGCCTACTTTTAAAAGTTATTTATTGGATTTATTTGTTTTAGGTGTGAGTGTTTGGCCTGCATAAATATATTTGCATGTTTGTGTGCCTCCATTAATATATTGTGTGTTCGGTGCCTTTGGAGGTCAGAAGGAGGGGTCACATCCCCTGAGAATGGAGCTATAAATGGTTGTGAATCACCATCTTCATGCATGGGAATTGAACCCAAATCCTTTGCGAGAACAACAAGTGCTCCTAACTGCTGAGACAACTCTCCACATCCCCCCATTGCCTACTTCTTAAACATAAAACTAAATGAAAATTTCAAAAACCATGTAGAATCCTATATTTTAATCAGGAATTATTTCAAATTTCTGAAGTACCTATACCTGACACTGTAGATAATTTCTCAAGATCTTGAGTTTTACTAGAAATACCTACAGGTACTATTGACTTGAAATAACAATCTTGAGGTCTTTAATGATTTATTTTTTATTTTTTAAGGTGATAAGAAATTATAACTTTTTTCTTCTGAAATTAAATGAGAAAAAATTACAGGAATTGGTTTGAAAAACTCTCAAAAGTTTCCCGACATTGTTTTTTTTCCTCCTTTCATTGAAAATTTTATAAATGCATACATATAATGTGTTTTGCTCTAATTCATTCCCCATTCCCTCCCATGCAAATCCTTCCCTATCTTCACCATCACTTCTCTCTGCCAACTTCATGTACTTTTTATGTTGTTGTTTTTTCTTTTTTGTTTAATTTTTAAACAATCTTTTCTCAATTTACATACCAATCTCAGTTCCCTCCCTCTCCCCCCTTCTTACTCCTCCCACCTTTCACCCACCCCAAGCCCCATCTACTCCTCAGAGAGGGTGAGGCCTCCCATGGGGAGACAACAAAGTCTGGGGCATCATTTTGAGGCAGGACCAAGGCCCTGTCCCCTGTATCTAGGCTGAGCAAGGTATCCCTCCAAAGAGAATGGGCTTCGAAAAGCCATTTCAAGCACTAGGGATAAGTCCTGGTCTCACAGCCAGTGAGCCCACAGACTGCCCCAGCCACACAATAGTCACCCACATTCAGAGGGCCTAGTTTGGGCTTATGCAGGTTCCCCTGCTATCAGTCCAGAGTCAGTGAGCTCCCACTAGCTAAGGTCAGCTGTTTCTGTGGGTTTACCCATCATGGTCTTGACCCCTTTGCTCATATTATCACTCCTCTGTCTCTTAACTGATTCCAGAATCTTGGCCCAGTGCTAACTGTGGATCTATGTATCTGCTTCCATCAGTTGCTAGATGAAGTTTCTATGATGACAATTAGGGTAGTCATCAATCTGATTACAGGGGAAGGCCAGTTCAGGTACCCTCTCCACTATTGCTTAGGATCTTAGCTGGGGTCATCCCTGTGGATTTCTAGGAATTTCCCTAAGTGCTAGGTTTCTTGCTAGCCCCATAATGGCTCCCTCAATCAAGATATCTCTTTCCTTGCTCTCCCTCTCTGTCCTTCCC
>PVIU01033562.1:0-12272 GCA_004026605.1 Ondatra zibethicus
GAGTATGTGGTCAATTTTTGAGAAGGTTCCATGAGGTGCTGAGAAGAAGGTATATTCTTTTCTGTTTGGATGGAATATTCTATAGATGTCTGTTAAGTCCATTTGAGACATAACATCTTTAAGATCTCTTATTTCTCTGTTCATTTTTTTGTCTGATTGACCTGTCCAGTGGTGAGAGGGGAGTGTTGAAGTCTCCCACTGTCATTGTGTGGGGTTTAATATATGATTTAAGCTTTTGAAGTGTTTCTCTGACATATGAAGGTGCCCTTGTATTTGGAGCATAGATGTTCAATATTGAAACTTCCTCTTTATGGATTTTCCCTGTGACTAATATGAAATGTCCTTCTTTGTCTCTTTTGACTGATTTTAGCTTGAAGTCTATTTTGTTAGATATTAGGATAGTCTACACCTGCTTGTTTCTTAGGTCCATTTGATTGGTATATTTTTTTCCCTACCTTTTATTTTGAGATGATGTCCTTCTTTGAGGTTGATATGCGTTTCTTGTATGCCGAAGAAGGATGGGTTCTGTTTTCGTATCCAATCTGTTAGCTTGTGCCTCTTTATGGGTGAGTTGAGTCCATTTACATTTAGAGATATTAATGACCAGTGGTTGCTATCTCCTGTTAATTTGGTTTTCCTCGTTGGTGATGTTATTTTGTGCATTTTTTTCTTCTTTGTGATTTGTTGTAATTAGATCATCAATTGTGTGTGTTTTTGTTGTGATAGCCTTCTTGCTTGGGTTGGAGATTTCCTTCTAGTATTTTGTTTAGGGCTGGGTTTGTGGTTAGGTATTAGTGAAATCTAGATTTGTCATGGAATATCTTGTTTTGTCCTTCTATGGTGATCGAAAATTTTGCTGGGTATAGTAGCCTCGGCTGGCATCCATGGTCTCTCAATTTCTGCATAATGTTTGACCATGACCTTCTGGCTTTCATTGTCTCCACTGAGAAGTCAGGTGTAATTGTGATAGGTCTACCTTTATATGTTACTTGTCCTTTTTCCTTTGTAGCTCTTAATATTCTTTCTTTACTCTGTATGTTTAGTGTTTTGATTATTATGTGGCGAGAGGACTTTTTTTTTGGATCCAGTCTATTTGGTGTTCTGTAAGCTTCTTGTATCTTCATAGGCATGTCTTTCTTTAGGTAGGGAAAGTTTTCTTCTATGATTTTGTTAAATATATTTTCTGTGCCTTTGAGCTGACTTTCTTCTTCTATACCTATTATTCTAAGATTTGGCCTTTTTATGTTGTGCCATATTTCCTGCATATTTTGGGTTAGTCTTTTGTTAGATTTAATGTTTTCTTTAACTGATGAGTCTATTTCCTCTATTTTATCTTCCGCACTTCAGATTCTCTCTTCCATTTCTTGTATTCTGTTGTTTGTACTTGCGTTTGTGGTTCCTGTTCTTTTCCTCATGATTTCTGTTTCTATAATTCCTTCTGCTTGTGTTTTCTTTATTTTTTCTATCTCTGTTTTCAAGACCTGAGTCGTTTCTGTTATATGTTTGAGTGCTTTTTCTTGGTTTTCTTTAAGTGTTTTGGTAATCTCTTCCAATTTTTTGTTTGTTTTTTCTTCCATTTCTTTAAGGTAATTTCTCAATTCATCTTTAATAATTTCAGATATTCTCTTGTGGTTATTTTTTTAGATCATTTTCTTCTGGGTCATCCGTGTTTGGTTGTTCCGGGCTTACTTTTGTAGGGTCTTTGGGTTTCACTGCTATTTTGTTGTTCTTTGTGGTATAGCTTGTGATCCTACCTTTTCTTCTCATCTTTTCCTCTAATAGGTGTGGATAGTGGTGTCTAAGATTCTGTTGAATAATTTCCTATGTGTCAGTAGATCAAAAACTAAGATGGTTTTCCTAGTCATACAGTCAGTGTCCCAGTTCGAGTTACTTCGTTGTTTATTCCTGTTCCTGGAAGTAGCTCAGTGTTCCCGTATTTTGATCTGCTCTCTTGGAGTTTGCTGTCTCAAGCCTACTTTGGTCTAGGGTGCTGGCTTTGATCTGTTTCTGTAAATCTTGGTCTGGATCTCCTCTTGTAGATATCCCTGGCTTGGAGTTAGACCTGTTCTGGTGGAGATCGCTGGCTCTGGATCTGGTCGCTGGGTCAATCCTGATCCGGTCGAGTCCCGGGACCGGGTTGACTCCTATCTTCTGCTCTTGGTGGAGCCCATTCTCTCCTTGTCCTGGGTAACTGATTCAGTCCCACTCCGGTTCTGGTGGAGGTCGCGGGCTCTGAGTCAGGTCGTTGGCTCAATCAGTGTCCCTTGAGTTGATCTTGTATCCTAACTCTTCACTGAAGGTATTTATCCGCTGTACAAGTTCTTTGGTAGAGTTTTTAGGGTCACTTATGTACACTATCATATCATATATAAATCCTCCTGGAAATTGGAAGCAAACAAGATTGCCTGGCAAAAGGTGGAGGCACGGGAATGGGGATGGGGGTAGGTAGGGTTGGGGGGTGAAAGGGAGAGAGGGAGGGAGAACGGAGAAGGGATGGCCTGGGGAGAGCTTGGGGGAGTGAGAGGGTGGAGATGGAGGAAGGGTGGATATTGGAGAAGGGAATAAGATATCTACATTAAGGGAACCATTTTAGGATTGGCAAGAGTCTTAGCTCTAGAGGGGATCCCAGATGTCCACAGGGATGTCCCAGCTAGGTACTTGGGCAGCAGAGGAGAAGGTGTCTGATCTAGCCTTGTCCCATAATCACATTGATTATCACCATAGAAATTTTGTCCGATGGTTGGAGATAGAGACAGATACCCACATTCACATCAGAGCAATGGACTGAGCTCCCAAGGTCCAGTCGAAGAGCAGAAGGTGGGAGAAAATGAGCAAGGAAATCGGGACTGGGAGAGGCTGGTCCACCAACCATGACAGTGTGCTTGATCTAATGGGAGCTAACCAAATCCAGCTGGATCAGGACTGAATGAACCTATGATCAAACCGGAATCTCTCAATGTGGCTGTCAATGGGTGCTGACTGACAAGCCAATGATAATGGTACTGGGACCTATCTCTTCTGCATATATTAGCTTTTTGTGAACCTAGTCTATTTGGATGCACACCTTCCTAGGCCAGGATCGAGGGGGGAGGTCCTTGGGCTTCCCACAGGGCAGGGTACCTTGCCCCCTCTTAAGGAAGCAGGGGGAGGGAGGAGGGTTATTGGAGGAGTAGGAGGGGACTTGCAGAAGGGGACGAAGTGTACATTTTTTTCGAATGAAAAATAAAAGAATAATAAAAAAAGAAAACCTCCCACAATATCCACCTGCTTTGAGGGAACATTATTGTGAGTACTGCTGATTGGGTGTAACTTGGTGTTACTTCTTTTCCTTTAAAATTTCTTGTATTCTTCCGAATAAAATTCTTTCTTTTAAGCTCCAAAAAAAAAATAATAAAATGGAGAAAGCTCACATTAGTGACAACAGCAGAACTGAAAGCTCTAGGACAAAAAGAAGTAGACTCATCACGGAGGAGAAGACAGGAAATAATCAAATTGAGGGTTGAAATCAACAAAATAGAAACAAAGAAAACAATACAAGAAAATCAATGTAACAAGGAGCTGGTTATTTGAGAAAAATTAGCAAGATAGACAAACCCTTATCTAAACTAAGCAGAAGGCAGAGAGAGAATGTCCAAATTAACAAAATCAGAAATGAAAAGGGGATATAACAACAGGCACTAAGGAAATTCAGAGAAACTTTAGGTCATACTATAAAAACCTGTACTCTGTAAAATTGGAAAATATAAAAGAAATGGACCAGTTTTTAGATAGATACCATCTACCAAAATTAAATCAAAACCAGGTGAGCATTTTTTCCATATTCCTTTATTTTTTTCCATTCAAAAAATTTACATTTCCTCCCCTTCTCCCAGTCCCTTCCCACTCCCCCTCTCCTCCTTTCTGCTGCTTCCTTAAAAGAGGGCATGGTGCCAGGTGAGCAATTTAAATAGACCTATAAACTGCAAGGAAATAGAAGCTGTCATCAAAACCACCCAACCAAAAAAAGCCCAGAGCCAGTAGGTTTTAGTGCAGAATTCTACCAGAACTTCAAAGAAGAGTCTAATACCTATACTCCTTAATGTGTTTCACATAATAGAAACAGAAGAGACATTGCCCAACTCTTTTTATGTGGCTACAGTTACCCTGATAATCACAACCAAACAAAGACTCAACAAAGAAAGAGAATTACACACCAGTCTTTTTTTTTGTAAATACGGATGCAAAAATACTCAATAAAATACTGGCAAACTGAATCGAAGAACACCTCAAAAAAATTGTCCACCATGATCAAGTTGATTTCAGGCTAGAGATGCAGGACTGGTTCAACATATGAAAATCTATCAATGTAATCCAGTCATAAGTAAACTGAAAGAAAAAAAATCCCATATGATCATTTCATTAGATGCTGAAAAAGCATTTGACACAATCCAACACCATTTCATCATAAAGGTCTTGGAGAGATCAGGGATACAAGGAACATATCTAAATACAATAAAAGCAATACACAGCAACATCAAATTAAATGGAGAGAAACTTAAAGCGATTCCACTAAAATCAGGAACAAGACAAGGCTGTCCACTCTCTCCATATCTCTCAACATAATTCTTGAAGTTTTAGTGATATCAGTAAGACAACATAAGGAGATCACGGGGATTCAAATTGGAAAGGAAGAAGTCAAACTTTTGTTATTTGCAGATGATATGATAGTGTATATAAGTGACCCCAAAAACCCTATCAGAGACCTCCTACAGCTGATAAATACCTTCAGTGATGTGGCAGGATGCAAGTTCAACTCAAAAAAATCAGTAGCCCTCCTATACACAAAGGATAAAGAAGCGGAGAGGGAAATCAGAGAAACATCATATTTTACAATAGCCACAAATAACATAAAATATTTTGGAGTAACACTAACTACCTATTTGACAAGAACTTTAAGCCTTTGAAGAAAAAAAATTGAAGAAGGTACCAGAAAATGGAAAGATGTCCTATGCTCTTGGATTGGTAGGATCAACATAGTAAAAATGGCAATCCTGCCAAAAGCAATCTATAGATTCCATGCAGTCCTCTTCAAAATCCCAAAACAATTCTTCTCAGACCTTGAAAGAACAATAATCAACTTCATATGGAAAAACAAAAAACCCAGGATAGCCAAAACTATCCTATACAATAAAGGAACTGCAGGAGGCATCACCCTTCCTAACATCAGGCTCTATTACAGAGCAATAGTAATGATAACAGTTTGGTATTGGCATTAAAACAGAGAGGTTGACAAATGGAGTCAAATCAAAGACCTGAATGTTAATCAACATACTTATGAACACCTGATTTTTGAAAAAGAAGCTATAATTATACAACGGAAAAAAGAAAGTATCTTCAGCAAATGGTGCTGTCATAACTGCATGTAGAAGAATGAAAATAGATCCATATGTATCACTATGCACCAAACTCACATCCAAAATCATTAAAGACCTGAATATAAATATGACCATACTGGTTTCTCAGAAAATTGGGAGTCAACCTATCTTAGGATCCAGCAGTACCATTCTTGGGCATATACCCAAAAGATACTCAATCATACTATAAAAGCATTTGTTCAACTATGTTCATAGCAGCATTATTTGTAATAGCCAGAACCTGGAAACAACCTAGATGCCCCTCAATGGAAGAATGGATAAAGAAAGTGTGGCACACCTACACATTAGAGTACTACTCACAGGAAAACAACATTGACGACTTGAATTTTGCACGCAAATGGGTGGAAATAGAAAACACTATCCTGAGTAAGATAACCCAGACCCAAAAATAAGAATATGGTATGTACTCACCCATTTGTGGATACTAGTCACAAAAGTAGGACATTGAGCCTATAGTTCATGATCCTAGAGAAGCTAAGTAATAAGGTGAACCCAAAGAAAAACATATATAGAGCCTCCTGGAAATTAGAAGAAGACAAGATCACCTGACAATATTTGGGAACATGGGGGAGGGGGTAGAAGGGAGGGAAAAAGTGGAAGAGGAGGGTAGAAGGGGAAGGTTGGGTAGAACTTGAGGGAATGGGATAGTTGAGATGGAGGAAGGACAGAGATGAGAGCAATGTGAGAGATATCTTGATTGAGGCAGCCATTATGGGGTTAGCAAGAACCTGGCTATGCAAAAATACCCAGGAATCCACAACGATGACCCCAGCTAAGACCCTAAGCAATAGAGAAGAGGGTGTTTGAACTGGCCTTACCCTGTAGTTTGACTGATGATTATATTAAATATCACCTTAGAACCTCCAACCAACAACAGATGGAAACAAAGGCAGAGACCCACATTGGAGCACTGGACTGAGCTCTCAATGTCCAGGAGAAGAGCAGAAAGAGGAAGAGTATGAGCAAGGAAGTCAAGACCATGAAGGGTTCATCCACTGAGACATTGTGCCTGAGCTAATGGTAGCTCACCAACTCTAACTTGAATAGGAATGAATGAGCATGGGATCAAACTAGTCCCTCTGAATGTGGTTGACAGTTGGGTCAGCCTGAGGGGCCAATGACAATGGCACTGGGATTTGTCTCTACTGCATGTACTTGGTTTTTGGGATCCTAAACCCAAATACATTCTTTTGATGTATTCCTTGCACAACCTGGATGTAGTGGGGAGGGTCTTGGACTTTCCACTGGTCAGAGTGCCTTGCCCTCTTTTAAGGTTGGAGGGCAGTGGGGTGTGGGTGTGTGGAGGGAGTTGGAGGGGATTGGGAGGAGGGGAGTAAGTGGGCATTTGGATTGGTATTTTTTTAAAGAAATAAAATAAAATAATAATAAAAAAATCTGACCACACTGAACCTTATAGAAGAGAAAGTGGGAAGTAGTCTTCAATGCATGGGCACAGGAAACCACTTCTTAAATATAATCCCAGTAGCACAAACACTGAGAGGAAAAATAAATAAATGGGACCTCCTAAAACTCAGAAGTTTCTGTAAAGCAAAGGACATAGTCAATAAGACAAAAATGAATGAGAAAAGATCTTCACCAACCCCACATCAGACAAAGGACTAATCTCCAAA
This sequence comes from Ondatra zibethicus, assembly GCA_004026605.1. Classification (NCBI taxonomy): domain Eukaryota; kingdom Metazoa; phylum Chordata; class Mammalia; order Rodentia; family Cricetidae; genus Ondatra; species Ondatra zibethicus. The sequence continues at coordinate 7,046 of PVIU01033562.1, forward strand.
ATATATAAAGAACTCAAGAAATTAGATATAAAAATTCTAAATAACACAATTAAAAATTGGGTACTGAACTAAACAGAGAATTCTCAACAGAAGTTCAAATGGCCAAATGATTCTTAAGGAAATGTTCAACTTCCTTAGCTACCAGGGAGATGCAAATCAAAACAACTTTGAGATAACATCTTACAGAGGTCAGAATGGCTAAAATCAAAACCACCAATAATAGCCTATGCTGGAGAGGATGTTGAGTAAGGCGAACACTTATCCATTGCTGGTGGAAATGCAAACTTGTGCAACCACTTTGGAAATCAGTGTGGCGGTTTCTCAGAAAACTGGGAATCAACCTACCTCAGGATCCATCAGTTCCACTCTTGGTAATATATCCAAAAGATGCTCAATCATACTACAAGAGCATTTGTTCAACTATGTTCATAGCAGCATTATTTGTAATATCCAGAACCTGGAAACAACCTAGATGCCCCTCAACTGAAGAATGGATAAAGAAAGTGTGGCAATCTACACATTAGAGTACTACTCAGCAGTAAAAACCATGACATCTTGAATTTTGGATGCAAATGGATGGAATTAGAAAACATTCTCCTGAGTGAGGTAACCCAGACTCAAAATTACGAATATGGTATGTACACACTCATTAGTGGATACTAGTCATAAAAAGGCAATGAGCCTATAGTTCAGGATCCTAGAGAAACTAAGTAATAAGGTGAACCTAAAGAAAAACATATATAGACCCACCTGGAAATTGGAATCAGAGAAAAATTTTGGAGCAGAGGGGCACTGGGTAGAAGGAAGGGGAGAAGGGGGGTTGAGGAGAACTTGAGGGAATGGGATATTCGAGATGGTGGACGGACAGATATGAGAGCAAAGAAAGAGTTATCTTGATTGAGAGAGCCATTATGGAGTTAGCAAGAAATCTGGCTCTAGAAAAATGCCCAAGAACCCACACAGATGACCCCAGCTAAGACCCTAAGCAATAGAGGAGAGGGTGTCTGAACTGACCTTACCCTGTAGTCAGACTGGTGATTATCTTAAATATCACCATAGAACCTTTGTGCAACAACAGATGGGAACAGAGGCAATGACCCACCTTGGAGCACTTGACTGAGCTCCTAAGATCCAGTTGAAGAGTGGTAGGAATGAGAGTATGAGCAAGGAATTCAAGACCATGAAGGGGTCATCCACTGAGACAGTTTGCTTGAGCTAATGGGAGCTCACCAACTTCAACTGGACTGGGAGTGAATGAGCTGGGAACAACCAAAACCCTTTGAAGTTGGTTGACAGCTGGGGTAGACTGAGGTACCACTGATAGTGACACTGGAATGTGTCTCTACTTGCATATACTGGCCTCATGGGATTCTATTCTCTTTGGATGTAAACCTTGCTCAACCTAGATGTAGTAGGGAGGGCCTTGGACTTTCGACAGGATGGGGTGCATGGCACTCCTTTAGGGTTGGAGGGGTGGGCATGAGGGTCTGTGGAGGGAGAGGGAGGGGAGGGAGTGGGAATTTGGATTGATTTTTTTTAAGTAAAAAATCCTCTGAGATACCATCTTACACCTTTCAGAATGGCTAAGTACAAAAACACTAATGCTGGAGATGATGTGGATTAAGACTCATCCATTGCTGGTAGGAATGCAAACTTGTACAACCACTTTGGAAATCAGTATGGTGGTTTCTCAGAAAATTGGGAATCAATTTACCTCAGGATCCATCAATACCACTCCTGGGCATATATCCAAAAGATGTTCAATCATACTACAAAAGCATTTGTTCAACTATGTTCATAGCACCATTATTTGTAATAGCCAGAACCTGGAAACAACCTAGATGCCCCTCAACTGAAGAATGGGTAAAAAATATGTGGCACATCTACACATTAGAGTACTAGTCAGCGGTAAAAACAATGACATCTTTAATTTTGCATGCAAATGGATAGAATTAGAAAACACTGTTGTAAAATGAGTGCAGCCCCCTTGTTCCATCCCGCCTGGCTCCTGTCCATCCAGCTAGCTTAACCCCCAAAATAATTACACAGAAACTGTATTCATTTAATTACTGCCTGGCCTATTAGTTCTAGCCTCTTATTGGCTAACTCTCACATCTTGATTCAACCCATTTTTAATAATCTGTATGTCACCACAAGGTCATGGCTTACTGGGAAAGATTCAGCGTGTCTAACTTGGCAGCTTCATGGTGGCAGCTCTCTCTCTCTTCTTTCCAACATTCTGTTCTCTTTTCCCGCCTATCTAAGTCCTGCCCTATCAAAAGGCCAAGGCCGTCTCTTTATTTAATGAATGAAAGCAACACAAATGCAGAAACACCATTTCCCCTTTTTCTGTTTAAACAAAAGGAAAGGCTTTCATTTTAAAATAGCAAAATTACATATAACAAAACAGTTATCAAGCAAGAATTATAGTTACAATATTTAGATCTATTTTATCTTGTATCATAACAATGGAAAACTATAATAGTAACTATTCATACTTCAACTCCATCAAAGACTCCAGAAGGATATAATATTACCCAAGTAAACAAGAAGTAAGCAACTTCCAAAACTCTAGAAATGACAGAGACATCTCGCTGCCTGGACAGCCACCCAAAGTTCTTTTGTACCTTTGGGGCATCCATCTTCAGTCTACAGGCCCATAGTATCCAGCAGACATTTCCATGAAGCAGGAAATTTCAAAGACAGTTCAGTCACTTCCTTCTGTATCCTGCAGAATGTCTCGCAGACTCTTTCATGAACCAGGAACCCAGAAGGATCATCTCACTTTTAGGCAAGTTCAGCAGTCCTCTCTCTGTGGGTTCTTTGTATCCAGTTTCATGAAGTTGTGAATGTATGTACTTCAAGATCCAGCTATGCTACTCTTGGATACATACCTTAAGTATTCTACATCTTACTACACAGATACTTGTTCATCATTTTCTTTTTTTAAAATTTATTTAATTTTTAAAATAACAAAACAAACCATCTTTTTTATTTTACATATCAATCTCAGTTCTCACTTCCTCCCCTCTGCCCATCTCTCCACATCTCCCCCACCATGCCCCATCCACTCCTCAGAGAGGGTAAAGCACAGTGCTCTGGGGAAAGTCCAAGGCCCTCCCTACTATATCTACTATATCTAGGCTGAGCAAGGTATCCATCCAAAGAAAATGGGTTCTCAAAGCCAGTACAAGAACACTGGATTCAGACTTCTTTTATTCATATCGTAATTAAGATTAAAGCCTCATAGGAATTATTTGCACATACTGGCTCCTCCTCAAACTAGAAGAATTTAATAATGTCATTAACAGGAGTTTGGCCATCATGTTACCTGAACTGACAGATTCCAGAAATGCATATTTTTTACAGACTCAAAATGTAACAGTGAATGTGTATGTGTGTGTATGTGTGTTTGTATTTTATATATATACACACACACATATACATTTTAATACAAAGAAAGTAGGATAGATATTATTTGGGATTTGAATGCCTGAAGGAACTATGTTGGGGTACCTTGTGAAGCCAGTATGAAGAAAATATCACACTTGTCTCATGAACTGAACAAACACACAAACAGACACATCATAAAGTGAGAAGGAAGTTGTTTGAAGTGAGGAATAGAATTGGTAGTAAGATGAACAACATATGTGGGTGACACAGGGGCAAATACTGAGACAGGTCATGCAACACATATGTGAGTGTGACATAATGGAATCCTGTAAGATATTTATCATCAGCGGAGAGGTGAGTAAGTGGCCACATGGCCTGAGAGTCATTGGGGACTGAATTCAGGCCCCCTCCAATTCCCTAAGCTTTTCCAGCTATCCAGTGGGGTGTGTTCTATGCTGCTGGCTTTATTTACCTCATTCCACTCTGCCTCCAAGCCTGCCTTTGCATCTGTGTGGTCCTTGGATCCCCCAACACAGCCTGCTTCAGGGCTGAGGGGTCCAGAGAGCCAGAGGGGAGTGTTCCTGCTTCTGGGGCTTTTTTATACTATCCCACCCTGGCCCCATGCCCGCCTTTTGGTCTGTGAGGTCCTTAGAACCCTGCAAGAGACCCTGCTCCCATGCTGAGGGGATCTGGAGAAGTGAGGAAGTAGCCACATGGCAGGCCAAACAGCCCCAGGGGACTGAATCCAGACCCCCTCCAATTCCCTAAGCTTTTCTAGCCATCCAGTGAGGTGTGTTCCCTGCTGTTGGCTTTCTTTACCCAATTCTACCCTGCCCCCAAGCCTGCCTTTTCATCTGCTAGGTCCTTGGATCCCCCAACACAGCCTGCTTCAGGGCGGAGGGGATCTGAGAGCCTGCTCCAGTGCTGAGGGGACCTAAGAGAGGGCAGACTAAGAAAAACACCAAGTACACAGTCAGCCACAGCAAAGATTGAACCAATATGTCAAGACTCTGCTGGCCTCATTTGAAGGAAGAGATGGGTAGGCACCAATGAAAGAATTTCTCCAACATCCTGAAAAGCAACATGGTAACACTAGAATCCAGTGAACATGCAACAGGAAGACTTGAACATGCTAACCCAGAAGAAGTAGACGAAATCAACTTTAAAAGTAACCTTATGAAAATGATGGACACCCTTATACAGGAAGTAAAAAACTTTCTTAAAGAAATTTAAGAGAAGACAAATGAAAAGTTAGAAGAAATGAATAAATCCCTCAAAGATACCCAAGAAAACCAAGAAAAAGCAATCAAACAGGTAAAGGAAACAGTTCAAGACTTGAAGATAGAAATGGAGGTAATAAAGAAAACAAAAAACAAGGGATGGTTTGATATTGAAAATCTGGGTAAATGAACAGGAACTACAGATACAAGTATAACCAACAGAATACAAGGATAGAAGAAAGAATCTCAGTTGCTGAAGATACTATTGAGGAGGAGCAGAGAGGAGCGGCCAACCCTCAGTAGGCCTGCTTTTGGGACCGGGAACCTCGCCCAACCAGCTTCCGCGGATTCATCTGGACCCTGTCCCGGCTGCACCTGAGCTCGGCCCACCCGGGCTGAGGCCTTGGGGGAAGGGCGAGTCCCCTGCTAGGGGGTCTCCTTTGTCCCACGGAGCCGAGCAGAGAGGAGAGGACAACCCTCAGTAGGCCTGCCTTTGGGACCGGGAACCTCGCCCAACCAGCTTCCGCGGATTCATCTGGACCCTGGTGAGTGGGCCCCAGCCCATCCCCGGGACCTTCTGGCCACTTGGGGCTCCCCTCTGTTGGCTTTGCTGC
>PVIU01033563.1:0-12271 GCA_004026605.1 Ondatra zibethicus
TTTTTGTGGATGGTCTCTGTTTGCTGGCCACAGCTCCTTTAAGAGAGGTCTTCATGATTCAGTGTTAGGAGTAAAAAAAGCTGCACGGTTTTGAAATGGGCTTCCTGGACTATGCTGCCAGTGTGAACTCTGTCTCTTTCAGGAGGCCAAGCATTTAAATGGGGTTTGTGAGCATAGTGTTACAACTTGCTTAGTGGCAGCATAGACCCACTGTGTGTCTGAAAATGTGGCTGTGAGCATGGTTCACCCTAAAGTGACCTCTGTCCTGACATTTTGGAATGGGCAGAACAAGCAGGCAAGGCCTTGTTTGCCCTAGCAATGATTCACTTATGTTTTCAAGGAGTGTTTAGTATTTTAAGAAGCTGTCCTGGTCAGAACAGCATTACAGATATGCAATAAGGACAGATTCAGATGAAAAAGACCTCTAAAATGGTCACAGTGTTGGATAAATATATGTAGGCTTGGGAGAGAGAAGAAAAAAAGTATAGAGAGTTATAAAAAATAATAAATCATTTAAAAACAAAATAAAATAAAGCATTTAAAGAGACAGAGTACAGACAGTCATAGATTAAAAGGAGTAAAGAAAAATAAGCCACATAAGGATTGAATATACACAGAGAATCTGGATTATGTATACTATTGTGTTTTTTTGAATTTTTTGATTGTGAAAGAGCTAAGTACAGAGAGACATTTCATTGTATGGGCTGCTAAGCTAAACCAACCTCTATATTTTAAAGATATCTTGAGTCCAAAATTTGAGTCTAAGGATTTGTTGCTTTGGAATAGAGTTTCTGCTTTTGTTTCCACAGAGGATGAGAACCTGTGGATTTCTTCCAAACTAATGTGTATTGATGGACCAAGAGTCCTCAAAAGCTGACCGTGAACACCCCCAAAAATTACTTCACCCAATAAAAACCAGGAAGTTGTTTGGAGAGAATGATGCCCTAATTCCCTAAATGATTGTTTAAAAACAGTTGCTTACATTTTTTTTTTCGAGCCAGGGTTTCTCTGTAGCTTTGGAGCCTGTCCTGGAACTAGCTCTTGTAGACCAGGTTGGCCTCGAACTCACAGAGATCCACCTGCTTCTGCCTCCTCAGTGCTGGGATTAAAGGCATGTGCCACCACTGCCCTGCTACATTTGTTTACATTTAAAGGGGGATATGCTATAGAGATTTGCTTTGGTATGATCTTGGTTTGTTGATACAAATTTAAGGTCAATTTTGTTTTATATGTGTGTGTGTGTGTGTGTGTGTGTGTGTGTATGCTCTGTATGTGTTTGTGCAGCTCATTTAAAAAATATAATGTTTAATTCAGAAATATAGGTCAATAGATAGTCATGTATAATATTCAAGCTTGTAGTCATGTTAGTTTTTCTAGATATATAGAGATATATTTCAGTTGGATAGGTATTCTTCAAATCTTTCAGAGTCTTTCAAAATATGATATTTAAAATGTTTTAATAACTTAGGACTTTTCATGATAGTGAGACTCATCTACTCCTGGCAGCACCAATTACTTCAAGAGGAAGATAGGCATCGAAGAGGCTCCTCATGGAATTTGTTAGCCATTTGGGCAAGAAATTGCTCTTGCCTGGACTGCTTGATACTAGGCTGTATGAATTGGACATGTAGGACCCACAGAGAAATGACTGCTGAACTTGCCTAAAGGTAAGATGATCCTTCAGGGTTCCTGTTTCATGAAAGAGTCTGCTAGACATTCTGCAGGACACAGGAGAAAGTGACTGACAAACTGCCAATATAGGCAAAATTGTCTTTGAAATTTCCTACTTTATGAAAATGTCTGCTAGATACAATGTGCCTATGGGCTGAAGACAGATGCCTTAATGGTACAGAAGAACTTTGGGTGACTGTCCCGGCAGCAAGATGTCTCTGTCAATTCTAGAGTTTTGGAAGTTGCTTACAATGAATATCCTGTTTCCTTACATAATATATCTTTCTGGAGTCTTTGATGGAGTTGAAAAATATATAGTTATTGTTTTCCTTAGTTATGATAAAAGATAAAGTAGATATAAATATTGTATCTGTAATTCTTGCTTGATAGCTGTTCATTGTATATAATCTTGCTATGTTCAAATTAAAACCTTCCTTTTTATTTAGACAGAAAAAGGGAGGTGATGTGGGATTCCCCTCTGGATGTTGCGAATACCATTGGTTAATAAAGAAGCTGTTTTGGGCCTGTGATAGGGTAGAGCAGAACTAGGCAGGAAAACTAAACTGAATGCTGGGAGAAAGAAGGTGGAATCAGTGAGAAGCCATGGAACCACAACTGGAGACAGACATGCTGGAACCTTGCCAGTAGGCCACGAACCTCATGGTAAAATATTAAATAATAAAGATGCATTAACTTAGGATATAAGAGCAAGATAGAAATATGCTTAAGCTACTGGCCAAACAGTATTGCAAATAATATAGTTTCTGTGTGATTATTTCTGTTCTGGGCAGCTGGGAATGAAGAAGTGGCCGCCTACAACATCCTGGTATCTGGGACCAGGAGACAGATTCAGGAAGAGGGTGAGAAGGTACATATTTATGGAAGGTGTGGAGGTGTGGGGACATGACAGCCAGCCCTGACCTGGCACTGTGTTATTGTCAGCCCAGAAAAGACCTGCCCTATTCCAGTCATTAAAGTCCTCAGACCTAAGTAATAATTTACACAGGTCTCCTGTGTTGGCTAAAGAGACTTAATGTGGAGCCAGGTGTCCCTTAAGGGCCATTGACCTTTTGCTCTGGAATGCCTGGGCGTTCCTAGTGTGCTGAGAAGAAGACAGAGAGCCGCAGCCATGAAATCGCCAGAGTCAGACATGCCGAATCTTTCCTGATAAGCCATGATCTCGTGGTAAACACAGATTAATAGAAATGGGTTAGTTTAAGATATGAGAGTTGGCCAAGAAGAGGCTAGATATAATAGGCCAGGCAGTAATTTAATTAATACAGTTCCTGTGTGATTATTTCAGGGGCTAAGCTAGCTGGGAGGCGGGACACGGCCCACTCCCTTACTACACTAGTGGCCTGCAGGTGAGATAGTAATAGGAGAATGGGCTGTGAGGCATCAACAGCTGCCTTTGCTTTGGCAAAACCTGCTTATTTCTATTGGCAAGGGATGAAATGGTCTTTTTATTACTACATAATGAGAAAGAATGAAAAAAATCTGAGGAAATAAGGTTTTTTTCCCTGTCCAGCTGTAGGTTCTATGGACAGTTGTAAAACACACCTTTCTTATGGCCACCTTAAAATCCCACCTTAGCCCCCTTCCACACAGCATGCTGTTTGACTCCAAGGTTGCTGTCCTTCTGCTAGCAGTAAGAATAAATTCATTTTACCTAAATTTGAATTGAGTCTAAGTCTTTGGTCTTTCCAGTGGATTTAAATGCTACAACAGAGGGCAATAGGAGGTGCACATGGTGCAATCTGAAGACCCCTAGGAGGCAAGCCCAAAGAGTGTGTGTCCTTTACCTTAGCAGAAAAGAAGGCCTTTGCAGCAGTGACCTGGATAGTATAAACTTGGAAATATGCAGGGTATATTGGCCTGCAAAAGAGAAGCAATATTCTGTTTTTAAAAAATCATCTAGGGTATCTTAATCTCCTTCTGTTGCTGTGATAAGACACCCTGACAAAGGCAACTTCAGGGAGAACAGATTCGTTCTGACTCATAATTGAAGGGCACAGTCCATTATGGTAGGGGAGTCAAGGTAACCAGAGAATGAAGTAGCTGATTACACCACATCCACAATCAGGAAGCAGAAAGTGATGAAGGCATGCTGTCACTCAGTTCTCTTTCTTCATTTATATAGTTGGGATTCCAGCCAGGGAATGATGCCACCCGTAATGGGCATGTCCTCTCACCTTAGTGAATATAATCAAGATAATTCCTCAAAGGCATGACTACTGACTCCTCTCTCAAATGAGTCTTTATTCTGTCAAGTCGACAGTTAATACTAATAGGGGTATTGCTTGTAGTTTGCCTAATATGTGCAAAGCCCTAGGTTCGATCCCAAGTGTCACTAAAACTGGGATTAGTGGTACAATCCTGTAATTCCAGAACTCAGGAAGTAGAGGTGGGAGGGTGAGAAATTCAGCTACAGAATTTGAGGCCAGCTTCAGGTTACATGTGACAAGAAGAGGAGGAGAGATAGAGAAAAGAAGGAAGGAAGGAAGGAAGGAAGGAAGGAAGGAAGGAAGGAAGGAAGGAAGAAAGGAAGAGAAAGAAAGGTCATCAAAATAGTCTGACAACCTGAGTTCAATCCTCTGGACCCACATGGTGGAAGGAGAGAACTGACACCCACAAGCTTTCCTCTGACCTCTACATTCGTGCTGTGGTGCAAGCGTGCCTCTGTTTTCCACATATACATTCTAAATGAATAAATATGTAAAAAAATATTACAAATCATCTAAACACTATAAAATACTACCTGCAGCTACCATGTGTTCAATATAGATAAGTGTTCAAATATAGATAATAAATTAATCACATAAGATTAAATGGCTAAATAAATTTGAAAGTTATATTAAATCATTTTTAAATGCACAATTTGAAAAATTAAGTTGCAGTTGGGGAGTAGTTGAAAATGATAATGATGTTATGTAGAAGTTTGATTCCAGACACCACCTTAAGTGCCCATTGTAGAGTGTTGCTTTGTGTTTGTGTGTGGAGGGAAGTTCTCTCCTTCCACTGTGTTGGGGCTCAGGGATCAAACTTAGGTTATAAAGCTTGATGGCAAATGCCCTTACCTGCTGAACCATTTTGCTGACTGGCTGTTACCACAGCCCTTTGTGTGTCAGTTGGACAGTGTCTGCTATAAACCCTAGTCCTTCAAAGGGTCAATTAAGTTGAATCTAAGATTCTTTCATTAGTATCTCCAGCCAACCACTGCATGATCTCTGTAAAGACTAATGCTATCTCTTCACAGCATGGGGCTTGGTGGAAAGCTTAGTGGTGGAGTGCTTGCTTACTCTAGTCAAGGCCCTGGGTTCAGTCCTCCACACTGAGAAACACAGTTTTACCAGGGTAATGGAAAAATATACCTGCTAAAGCCTGTCCATTCAAAAGGTTAACCACAAGATTACTGTGTAACCCAGCATTATACTCCAAGGTAGACTCTGAGAATGAAAACAAATATCCACATAACAATTTGCACAAAAAATTTATAAACTAGGCATGGTGGTACATGCCTATACCCCAGCATTCAGGCATTCAGGAGGTTGAGGTGGGATGATTGTAAATTCAAGGCCACCTGGGCTACACAGACTCTGTTTCAAACAAAACAAAACAAACAAAACTCATAGCAGTACTATTCAAATGCCCATTAACTGACGAAGTTGTCAGAGGCCATGGGAGTTGCAGCAGGTGACAACTTGTGTTCAGATGTCAACCCACCAGAGGAGTGATCCTCTGATAGAGGAGAATCCCATCTGGGAAAGGCTTGTGAGACCACCGACTCTGGAAATTGTTGCTCCTGTCTGTAATTTCACATGTGCAAAAGCATCTATGGTGTCACCCCAATACCTGCACTGTAGTGTGTAATCTCATATGATGTGTACATGTAATCTCATGATTCCATCTCAATCTTATGGGTACATATACCTGTGGGTGGTCAGGAAGATGACTTCTCATTAATTGTATAATTTTGATATATAGGAAGTATACTAGTAAATGCTTTATAACTATATTGATTGTCCCACAAGGACTTTAAGGCACTTAAAAGCCTTCTTTGTTCCTTTTACTCAAACTAACACAAGAAAACAATTTCTCCCCAGTCTAAAATAAGCTGCGCACAATCAGCTCATTTTCACCTCAGAGCATGCTCACAATAGGAACTCCATAGAGACACAGGAGGTTTGGGCTACATGAGGTCGGGGACATTGTGAGGAAATGAAACATTGACAGCTAAATGCTATAGGGTTTTTTGGGGGTGGGTGTTCAGGTGGAAGCTCCACTCCCCCCCACCTCTTTCTCTTTCCAAACCCTTCTCAGTCACAGAAAACCCATCAAATGTTGGCTCCTCCCCAGTGCTATGCCCAGATCATGGAGTCCCCCCAAAACCAACTAGGAGACGGAGTCCTGTATGTAAAAGGCAAAAAGCCTTTATTCTTACACAACTTTGCAAACTCCGACTCTCCATGTGTCCAACATATTGGAGTGGTCAGAGAGCCCCAAGCTCAGTAGGAGTTGTGTTTTTAAAGTAGCAAAGGTGGGGGTGAGGGGTTTCTAAGGTTCAGGACCCCTGATTGGCTGTCTAGGAGGTCCTGGTAAATGTGTGCTAGCACACACCTGCCTACAATGGCAACCTATCTACAATGGTTGTAGTGTTAGGGATTTCCTTTGGATGGTCTCAGTTTTTGGTCTTTTTCAGAACCAGGTATTGCCTCAGGGTAAACTACTGAGATTCAGGCCGCTAATGAGTTTGTCATGCCCCCTAGGCCATGTGGTTTTTCAGTTTTTTTTCTCTCCAGTCTCCTCTCTGGAGGGTGGGGAGATCATCTAGGAGCATTTTACTCATTAAACCTGGACTTTTAATTTTTAATTTGGCTCGATTTGGATTACTGTGTCAGCAGAGAGGCTTAATATCCAGATACAGAAAACTTTCAGTGGGTAATGAAAATTCTAAAATGTATTTGGGTTATGGTTATGAAATCATCAATATGCTGTCATTGTACATTGTACACTTCTAGTGAATTACATGGTAAATAAATTGATTCTTAATAACAAAATTATCAGAAATAAAACCTCACTTGCCATGGATATCACAGTACTAGAAACGACTTCAAGATATCATCAAATGTAGTTTAATCATATATAGTTCATCTAACTAATGTCAACCAAACAGTTAAGCACTTTCACAGGTCACCCAGCCCTGGGTGAAGGCACTTGGCTCACACTGGAAGTCAGGAGTGCTCCTTGGAGAAGTTGGTACTTAAGCCAAGAGGTGAAGACTATCAGTAGCATGGAGGCATTAAGAAGATGGAGGCCTGAATCAGTGGAGGACACAGATATCGGCCTCCCAGACTTTTTGGTCTGGGGTAGAAAGGGGGCTAATCAACCTGGTTGGGCACCATGCCTGTGCAAAACAATATAGCTGGCCCTGGTGATGTGAGTGTGGGGGACCTGGATCTGAGGACCTGCTTCTTGCTGTAGGCTGCCTCAGGTGAGCTAGCTGAGGTAGTGCTGCAGAACTTGCTCGGGTAGTGATGATGAGGGAGAGCTGAAGGGTGGACCAACCCAGCTACCATACATTGTGTCTGCAATCATGAAGCAGAGACTTGAATGCTCAGCTTGTTTTCGACCTTATTTCCATTTTTATTCAGCTTGGGATCCTAGCCAGTGAAATACCATCTACATTCAGGCTGAGTCTCCCCTCCCAAAGGGTGTCTCCTAGGTGATCTCAAATCAAGTTAAAGGCACAGTAAAGATGAACCATCACAGCACCTCTAACTTAGCATCACTCTGTCTGCACTGAGCTGTCTATTTCCTCCACCCCACTCAAACCATGCTTCTTTTAGTTTTTCAAATTTTAGCCAAAACAATTCAACGCTCCAAAATCAGTCTCCACCCTGATTTCTCCTTTTTTTCCTTCATAGCTCATGTCCTGTCCAAGCCCCACTGACTCCACTTATAAAATATTCCCAGAATCCTCTTTGCACTATCCCTATGGCTACTTCCTTGGTGGGAACCAGCTCCCCTGAAGATTTATTACAATAGCCGTGTTATCCCCATTCATAAATCTTTCAGTATAGTTCCCAATACTTAACAATCCTGATGAAACGTGCTTGTTGCTCGCTGTTCAAGATCATCCAGTGGATCTTTATCCCATTGAGAAGAAGCCGAAGTCACGACAATGTCCTGTTCCTCTTTTCACCTCTACTCTGCCCCTCCTGCTGTTATCTTATGTTCCGCAACTACCCATCATCTTTGTCATTCTTTGAGTTATGCTTTCTGCAGGGCCCTCTTGTACTCTTTCCAATATTCAGAACTCTCTTTCTATACAGTCCCCCGTGCCTGCACCTCAACTTCCCTCTCAATATTCAACCATCATCTTTGTTGTTGATGCTTCCAAGGACAGAGTTTAATAAAAGCAATTTCCCTATGAATCATCGGGTTGTTGACTGGAAGCTCTCCCAGAGGAAGCAACAAAAGAGCAGTGACCATCCCTGGGCCTGGGGAAGTAGAGCGGAGAGGTTAGGGTTCTTAAAGCTTAAGCACCATTTCAAGGGGATCTGGTTGATGCTGTTGTCTCTGAAGGAGCATCGGCAAGCCCCAGAGAAACTGCAAACTGGATCCAGCCACCACTGAGGTAAATTGGGGCTGCTTGGTTGGCACTGGCAGGGGCAGCCACTTTTCAATTAAGACAGGGATACATTTCATGCAGCCCAGCCTAGCTTTGAGCTCTTTGTGTGGCCGAGGATGACCTTGAATTTTTTTTAAAGATTTATTTATTTATTATGTATACAGTATTCTCAGTATTCTGTCTGCATGTATGCCTGCAGGCCAGAAGAGGGCACCAGATCTCATTACAGATGGTTGTGAGCCACTTTGTGGTTGCTGGGAATTGAACTCAGGACCTTTGGAAGAGCAGGCAGTGCTCTTAACCACTGAGCCATCTCTCCAGCCCCGACCTTGAATTTTTTGATTATCCTGTTGTTGCCTCACCAAGTCTGGGATTCCTGGTACAGGTTACCACGCCTGGCTAAAATGCTGTACTAATAGTAAATGTTTTCTTGACCATCCCATTGAAAATTAATTGCACTCCCCAGACACTGCTTATTCCCTTCCTTAACCATGGAGAATATATAATGTGTCAGCTGAGCTCAGCTGGAGTTACCTTTGTAGATTCTCTTCCCAGAGTTCCAAAGTTACACAGGCCCAGAGCATACTGCTCAGGCACGGAAAGCAGACACGAGGGGGCACTTTTTTCACACAGAAGACTCAAACAGGGCAGAACGTGGTGGTGTGCCTAGGTGTGTACTTATTTACCCGTGGGCTCACGTCTCACTTCTCGGGTCACCTGCTCGGTGTCCGGTGACCCACAACTCCTTGTAGCTGACCCCTCTCAGTGTGTCGGTGTCCCGGGCCAGGGTGTGCTCAGCTCTGTGATGCAGGGGCTCCCTTGGGGCTCTCTGCCCGTCTTCAGCATGGAGGCTTGAAGACTGTGTCATCAGTGTCTCAGCCAGTGCGCTTGGTCTTCAGTTCAGCTGAGGGTTTCGCAGATGTGACATTGGGAGCAGGGCACACCTGTGTCAAGGGTCCACAGAGAAGTTCAGTGAAAGCGGAGCCAGAGCATCGCAGGTCAAGAGCTGAATCATCTTGGGCTGTGTTCACCCGTAAATAGCCCATCATGGTCCTCTTCTGTGTTTGCGCTAAAACCTACCCGACTTTTAGATAAATCATTTTAGAATGTAAAAAAATAAAACCCAGCTTCCACAATCTGCTTTGCTGTAACCCACCTGCCTGGTGTTTCTGCCAAAGTATTTTCAAGGTACCTCAATTTGTGATGCTTCGTTCTGTTACTTTAAGAACTTCATGACAGATTCAACGCAATGCCCATCAAAATCCCAACAAAATTCTTCAAAGACCTTGAAAGAACAGTACTCAACTTCATTTGGAAAAGCAAAAAACCCAGGAGAGCCAAAACAATCCTGAGCAACAAAAGAACTTCTGGAGGCATCACAATCCCTGACTTCAAACTCTACTACAGAGCTACAGTACTGAAAACAGCCTGGTACTGGCATAAGAACAGACAGGAGGACAAATGGAACTGAATAGAAGACCTGGATATCAATCCACACATCTTCGAACACCTGATATTTGATAAAGAAGCAAAAAATATCAAATTGAAAAAAGAAAGCATATTCAACAAGTGGTGCTGGCTTAACTGGATAGCAACATGTAGAAAAATGAAAATAGACCCATATCTATCACCATGTACAAAACTCAAATCCAAATGGATCAAAGACCTCAATATAAAGCCAGCCACACTGAACCTTATAGAAGAGAAAGTGGGAAGTACACTTGAACGCATTGGCACAGGGAACCACTTCCTAAATAGAATCCCAGCAGCACAGACACTGAGAGAAACAATTAATAAATGGGACCTCAAGAAACTGAAAAGCTTCTGTAAAGCAAAGGACATGGTCAACAAGACAAAATGACAGCCTACAGAATGGGAAAAGATCTTCACTAACCCCACATCAGACAGAGGTCTGATCTCCAAAATATACAAGGAACTCAAGAAATTGGACACCAAAAGAACACATAATCCAATACAAAAAATGGAGCACAGACCTAAACAGAGAACTCTCAACAGAGGAATCTAAAATGACTGAAAGACACTTAAGGAAATGGTCAACATCCTTAGTCATCAGAGAAATGCAAATCAAAACAACTCTGAGATTCCATCTTTCACCTGTAAGAATGGCCAAGATCAAAAACACTGATGACAACTTATGCTGGAGAGGTTGTGGGGAAAAGGGAATTCTTCTGCATTGCTTGGTGGGAATGCAAGCTGGTACAACCCCTGTGGATGTCAGTGTGGCGATTTCTCAGAAAATTAGGAAACAACCTTCCTCAAGACCCAGTAATACCACTCTTGGGTATAGATCCAAAGGATGCTCAATTGTGCCACAAGGACATGTGCTCAACTATGTTCATAGCAGCTTTATTTGTCATAGCCAGAACCTGGAAACAACCTAAATGCCCCTCAATCGAAGAATGGATAAAAAAAAATGTGGTACATTTACACAATGGAGTACTGCACAGCAGAAAAAAATAACAATAGCTTGAATTTTGCAGGAAAATGGATGGAACTAGTAAGCATTATTTTGAGCAAAGTAGCCCAGACACAGAAAGACAATTATCACATGTACTCACTCATAGGTGGTTTTTAAACATAAGGCAAAGAAAACCAGCTTACAAAGTACAATTCCAGAGAATTTAGACAACAATGCGGACACTAAGAGAGCTTTACATAGATCTAATCCACGTGGGAAGTAGAAAGTATAAAAAGACAAGATCTCCTGAATAAATTGGGAGCATGGGGACCTTGGGGGAGGGTTGAAGGAGGGAGGGGAGTAGCAGGGAGGGGAGCAGAGAAAAATGTAGAGCTCAATAAATATCATGGGAAAAAAAAAAGAACTTCATGACACTGTTACCATGATGGAACCTGTGTTCCTGGGCCATGGTCCTTTCTATTTGGTTCCAGAATAAATTCTCTTATCCTCTCTGAGGTGACAGCTACACGCTTGCACCAACAGTTCCACCCTGGTCCCCTTAATCTCGGCCTGATTATCCACCTTGCTTACTTCAGGCACCAGCAACCCCCCCCACCCCCCCAAGAAACAGCCTCATGCACACGGCTTGTCTAGTCTCTAGAACCGAATAAATATCTGGATAGAGAGCAGGGAGGGGGGGAGGGGACAGTGTACAAGGATGGGATGGGGGAAAGGAGGGAGGGAGAGAGAGACAGAAAGAGAGATAGAGATAGAGAGAGAGAGAGAATGAGAGAATATACGTGTGTAAGGTGCAGTTTTTGGAAGCTGGGTGGTGGTGGCGCACGCCTTTAATCCCAGCACACAGGAGGCATTGGCAGGCGGATCTCTGTGAGTTCAAGGCCAGCCTGGTCTACAAGAGCTAGTTTCAGGACAGGCTCCAAAGCCACAGAGAAACCCTGTCTCAAAAAACCAAAAGACAAAAAAAAAAAAGATGCAGCTTTTGGATGGGGAGGAGCCCTGACTGATAATCACCACAGTCAAATTCGGCCCATTCTATAACATCACTGAGGAGGCAGAGCAGAGAAGAGAGAAATGTCAAATGAATCCCAGCTGCTGTAAATGGATCCAGCATAGCACTGGGAACGCCGACCAATGAGCTTGTCTTTTCCCTTTGGTTTGTTTGGTTTTTGAGACAGGGTTTCTCTGTGTAGCCCTAGCGGTCCTGGAACTCGCTCTGTAAATCAGCCAGGTTGGCCTTGAACTCAGATTTCTGCCTGCCTAGTGCTGGGATTAAAGGCACTGTGTCACCACGCCTTTTTTTTTTTTTTAAAGATTTATTTGTAATGTATATAGTGTTCTGACTGCAGGTTTGCCTGCATGCCAGAAGAGGGCATCAGATCTCATCATAGATGGTTGTGAGCTCGCATGTGGTTGTGGAATTGAACTCAGGACCTCCAGAAGAGCAGTCAGGGCTCTTAACCTCTGAGTCATCTCGCTAGACCTCCCTAATGCGCTTGTTTTAAATGCACTATGGAGTTTAGTTACCCATC
>PVIU01033564.1:0-12271 GCA_004026605.1 Ondatra zibethicus
TTTGTTTTATGGCTAGGGTCCACTAATGAGTGAATACATACCATAATCGTCTTTTTGGGTTTGGGTTACCTCACTCAGGATAACGTTTTCTATTTCTATCCATTTGCATGCAAAATTCAAGATGTCATTGTTTTTTACCGCTGAGTAGTACTCTAATGTGTATATATTCCACACTTTCTTGATCCATTCTTCCATTGAGGGGCACCTCGGTTGTTTCCAGGTTCTGGCTATTACAAATAATGCTGCTATGATCATAGTTGCACAAATGCTTTTGTAGTATGATTGGGCATCTCTTGGGTATATTCCCAAGAGTGGTATTGCTGGATCCTGAGGTAGGTTGATTCCCAATTTCCTGAGAAACCGCCACACTGATTTCCAAAGTGGTTGCACAAGTTTGCATTCCCACCAGCAATGGATGAGTGTTCCCCTTACACCACATGCTCTCCAGCATAGGCTATCATTGGTGTTTTTGATTTTAGCCATTCTGACAAGTGTAAGATGGTATCTCAAAGTTGTTTTGATTTGCATTTCCCTGATCGCTAAGGAAGTTGAGCATGACTCTTCTAGAATTACTTCCAGCTGTCATGGGGGTGATGTTCTTTCTAGGGGATCCTATGAAAGTAAAATAATGGTTAAATTTCAAGATTAGTGCCTGGTAAGATTGCAAATAGTCTCTTAGTATTTGTGGATGTCTGGCCAGAACATTATAAAAGATGTGCACCATTTCAGCTAACCAAGTTGGAACCGTCTTGTGCAGCTGGTACCCAAAATAGGTCTTGTAGTAATGCTATCAGTATCATGACATCATATCAACCAGGTGGAGTTGTTGTTATGGGGCCCCATCTTCTTCCTGGAAACTTCAAAGATTACTGCAGGAAAATTCATTGTTCATTGTGGAAAGCTTAAACATTATTTATATAGACATGTACAGACATATATATTCAATGAAAGGAATGATAAAGACAAAATTAGATATGAAGAAAAGCAATGATGTTTTCTAATTTCTTTTTTCTTTCTGTCCCACATCAAATGGCTCTTGAGATGAGATAGAAACTCTGGGTTTTTTCTTTTACCAACACACATGGATTTAAAGAAGGGCAGAGCCATTCTAAAACTCTAAAACCAGCAGTATATATTCATAAACATATACACACATATACATATATAAAAGTATACATTGTATCATTTGTACTTAAGAAACATACATTATTTTCTTAATGATACTTATTGGATAGTTATTTTTGTACTTATCATCGTTCAAACATCAGGGGTCTCTTGAATTTTTGAAGATGAGTATTTTCCTGCAAAGATAAGAACAGGACCCTGCCCCCATCCCATATGCTTTTCTTACCACCTGTATGGTTATCACCATTGTGGATGAGCTGTCATTTCTCTGTTTCAATAGGTTTCTCCTTTTCAAAGTGAATCTTTATTAATTTTGATAGTATCCATAATTTTTCACCTCCTGTGGAAACAAGAGCAAAACCCCTTCCCCAACATAGTACATCTCCTGGTTTCCATTGTGAGGACAACACATTCTTGAAATATACTGGTTGATTCAATTCAGAAGTTTTTTCCATTATCCAATGCCTCTCTGCTGCTGTTGTTCCTTTCTCATTAGCATTAAGAAAATTCAAGATTAATAAAGCATTATGTAGTCTATTTCTGGGGGTATTTTCCATCCCTTTCTTTTGTTCAACATATCCTTTATAGTACGATCTGATCTTTCTATAACTGCTTGACCTGTAGGATTGTATGGTATACCTGTAACATGCTCCTTAGCTTGTTGCCATGTAGTAATAGAAAACGCTTTCTTTAAAAATTTGCTATTGACATGATTTTTTAATGAAATTTTGAGGCCTGCAACGAGCTTCCAATCAATAATTAATCTATTTCTGCATTACCTTGTGCTAGAGGACCTGGCAGACCTATATGGGATCGGATGTGTGTTATGTACACAGAACAAAGCCTATTCATGATTATGTCTTGCAGCTGGATAAACAACAAAGTCAATTCTGTATCATCTGGTATAAATTCAGCAGTTTCAATACGCAATATAACTCTTTCTGCGTATTGTGAATAGGTAACTATAAGAGGTTCTTTAAAATCCCTTTGCACAATAAGAATGGCATATAATTCTGCCTTCTGGACAGAATTATAAGGGCTTGGTTCCAGCTTACTTAATTCTTGATTTGTAACCTGCCTTCCCTGATTTATTTGCATCAGTGTAGAATGTACAGGCTCCAGTTATTGGTGCATCATGTAAAATTCAAGGAAGAATCCAAGAAGTTCTCTTTATGAGGTTAAGTCTGTCACTTTTGGGATAGTTGCTATTAATTTCTTCCAAAAAATTTGCACACACTCTTTGCCATGGTTCATTGTCTTCCCATAACTTTTTTATTTCATCAGTAGTAAGAGGCACTATAATTTCTGCTGGGTCTATACCTGCTAGTTGACGAAGTCTCAGTTTACCTTTTATAATTATTTCAGAGACTTTTTCCACATAAGTTTTTAATTTTTTACTTGGTTTATGTGGTATAAATATCTATTCTAAAATAACATCTTCCCTCTGCATTAAAATTCCCTTAGGAGAAATTCTGGAAGGCAATATGACTAGGATACAACTAAGATTTAGATTCACCCTATCAACATGTGCCTCCTGTAATTTTTCCTCAACCATTGTCAGTTCCTTTTCTGCTTCAGCTGTTAATTCTCTGAGACTATTCAAATCTTTATCACCATCTAAGGTTTTGTTTAAATGAATTATTAAATCAGGTGTTATCCCAACAGCCAGTCAAAGACAGGAAATGTCTCCTAACAATCTTTGAAAGTCATTGAGAGTCCATAGCTGGTCTCTCCTAATTTGTGCCTTTTGTGTTCTAATTTTCTGTAAACCTATTCTGTAACCTAGGTAATTAACAGAATCTCTTCTTTGAATCTTTCCAGGAGCAATTTGTAATCCCCATTTAGGCAAGACTTTCTTTACTTCTTCAAACATCCTTTCTAAAGTATCTGTATTTGAATCAGATAACAAAATGTCATCCATGTAATGGTAAATTATAAACTTAGGAAATTGCTTACGAATTATTTCCAATGGCTGACTTACAAAATATTGGCACAATGTGGGAATATTGAGCATCCCCTGTGGGAGGACAGTCCATTGATATCTTCTAGTAGGTTGAGAATTATTATAAGTAGGCATTGTGAAGGCATATTTTTCTCTATCCTTTTCTTGTAAAGGTATAATGAAAAAAAAATCTTTCAAATCAATAACATTAAGAGGCCATTCTTTTGGTAATAGAGAAGGCAAAGGAATTCCAGATTGTAGAGGGCCCATAGGTTGACAGCCTTAGATCTCTGACCATTTTCCGTTTGCCAGATTTCTTTTTTACAACAAACACAGGAGAATTCCAAGGGCTGGTTGATTCTTCAATATGGTGAGCATCTAGTTGCTCTCATACCAGCTGTTCCAAAGCCTGTAATTTACCTTCAGCTAGAGGCCACTGCTTGATCCATATTGGTTTCTCAGTTAACCATTTTAAAGGTAGGGCTGTTGGTACCTCTACAGGTTTGTTAGTTGCTCTATGTTCTCGTGCAGCCTGAATGGCTAGTGACCTTTTCCCATAATACCTCATTATATCCTTCCCAGAATTATGAGTTCCTGGGACTGCAGGAATGTTAATCTGGGTATTCCATTGCTGTAGCAGGTCACAGCCCCATAAATTTATTGCCATATTTGCTATATATGGCCTTAGTCTTTCTCTTTGCCCTTCAGGCACTATGCATTTAACCCATTTCGTGCTTTGTGTTAAACGAGATAGGGTTCCAATTTCTAGGAACTGAACATCTACCTCTTGAAGACTCCAATTTGGATACCAAGATTCTGTAGTAATGATTCTTACATCCGCACCCATGTCTACTAAGCCTTCAATAAAATTGCCATTTATACAGACTCTTAGCTTTGGTCTTTGATCATTAATAGAAGTCTGCCAAAATATATGTTTACTCTGTCCTACTGGATTTTTTGACTCATCCTCCACATTTAATCCATTATTTAGACCAGTATTGCTTTTTATAGCAAGCATTGGATCTTTTAATTTTCTTGGTGAGACACGTTCTCCACTGTAACTGGTAATGACTGGGCCACTTTTGGCTTGGGGCCTGTGAGAGCTCCCTCAAGGAGTTTCCTGATAGTATTGGGTTGCCTTGTCTGCTGTTGTCATCCTGCATTCATTGGTCCAATGTCGGCCTTTACCACACCTCCTACATATACCTGAAGGCTGAGGTCTCCTATTTTTGCCATTCCCAGAGAACATATTATTCCTAGAAATTCCTTGCCTGCAATCCCTTTTCAGATGTCCTACTTTACCACAATTAAGACATTTGGCAGTTTGATGTCTCCTCATTGCTTTGGAAATTGCTTCTCCTACCCAAGATTCATCATTATAGCCAAACGTCTCAACATTCATTGTATGCTGAATCCATTCATCCATAGGTGCTGATCTAGACCTTAATGGCCCAATTATCTTTTTACATTCTAAGTTTGCATTTTCAAAAGCCAGAGATTCAAGAATTATTCATCTAGCTTCTGGGTCTGTTATTCCTATTTGCAGAGCCTTAATTAATCTTTGCAAAAAGTCAGTAAAGGGTTCTCTCTGTCCCTGCCTAAGCCTGGTATATGATTTGATGCTTTCCCTAGTTCTTGTATCCTATCCCAAGCATTCAAGGCGGCTTTGTAGCATAGGGACAATACTTCTTTGTCGTAAAGAGCTTGGACCTGTGGATCAGCATACGCTCCTACACCAAGAATTTGATCTTGGGAAACCTCCACACCTTTTGCTCTTCCTTGCTGTTCCATATGTTTGGGTTCTTCTCTGCAATAAATTCCAAACATCAAAGAAGATCCATTATCCAATACTGTGGACACTAACTGAGAGAAATCATGGGGCATAGCTGTGACATTAGAAGCCCAAGTCCTTAGCATTTCCTTAACAAATGCAGAGTGCAAGCCATAATTAACGACAGCTTGCTTAATTTCTTTTAGATCATTCATTCCTATTGACGTCCATCTACCTTCTTTGAGCCTTTAGAAGTTGATGCTTCATCAGAGTAAATTACAGTGTATGACGCTAAAACCCTGGGTGAATCAGTTCTCACAGCCGGTGGTGATGTTGTATCCTGTCCTTGTGCCTTCTTACCCTGTTCACCAGCTCCAATAATTTCCTCAATCATTTCAAATCTTTTTATCATTCTTTTTAGTAAAGCCTGAATCTCCTGACCTGCATATGTTTGTAGTGATTTCACTAAGGTATCAATTTTTTGGTCCCCATTCTGCATCTGTGATTCCAAGGTTTTAATGTTTCCCTTCAAAGATAACATGTCCTCCTTGAACTTTTCATGGATATCGTGGAGATTGCCATCCTGGAGGTGCATTCTGTCTGTTACCTTATCAAAACTTTGTGATAACTTCTGAACGTCAAATTCAACAGTATGAACCCTTTCAGGTAACTTCTTAGTATCCTTGAATATGGAGTCAATTTTGCCTATCATAGTATCCACTTGTTCAGATAACCTCTGATTTTCAATAATTTTAATCTTTCAACTAGCCGTTCATTATTAGTCTGTAAAGACTGTATCATTCCTAGGAGTGCCATATTCTTCCTTAATGATAGAATAGGGAGAAGAAAACTGAAACCTAGTAACCAGTAAATTGAGGTATCCCCATAGTCCTATAAACCTCGCATGATATAATCCATTGCATTAGTAAAGAAAGCAGTAAAAGTTGCAATGGAAATGAAAACTGCCATATTACCTATTATCCAGCAGGTGGCGCCGTTGCTGAGTCATGACTAGAACCAATGCAAAGGTGACAGAAACGGGGGTCCTGTTACAATGTCCACCTTAGTATTTGTTAAAGACTGGGAAATATGAGTTGCTCAACAAAGTAAATGTAATTAAATCAATTCCATACATGGAACCAGAAACCCAGAATCCAGGGGTAGAGAACAGCAACCTGGAAGCTGTATATGCTTCCATGTGACAAAGAGTCACCCCGAGGGCTTGCAGCATTCGGCAACCGCTTGCGTTCTGACTCATGCTGTTTAAGTGCTGCGTTGCAAGGAGGATTTAAAAACTGCTCAGGAAAGAGCAAACTAGGCAGGCAGAGACTGTCTGGGCCATGGAGCCCAGAAGGTGTGGAGTTTAAATCCATGTGGGGAGGCAAATGATAGGGTATGCGGGGACTTGGAGCCAATCCGAGGCATGTAAAGAGAAAGTATAAAGAATCGCAGCAAGGAAAACCACTGCACAATATTCTATATTGAACTGCTGGCTCCATCACAGGCCATGGCTGAGGGAGGGCTCGTGCAAGGCTGAGCTGGCAGCAGGCAGCTGGGGTGGTGTCTTCTAAAACCAAATGTTGTGCGCCAGATGAAGGCATAAGTCACAAAACAATCCCACACCAGTTTGGAATTATGGTTAATAAAAGGGTTATTCATTTAAAGGGAAAAACTTACAGATCACCATCCTAGACAACAACACTCTGCACGATCTGGAAAAGGAGTCTAGTAGCCGGAAGTGGAGCAGGAAGCAAAAGGGACGAGAGCAGGGCTGCCGCTGCTTTTTAAAGCGAAAGAGGCCATGCCCAAGTGGGCTGATATCTTAAAGGCTATTGGCTGAAGGAGCAGAAGGAGCTCCTGCAGCAGTCATCCCTCAAAAACCACATGTGGAAGATACCATATGCCCTGGAAATCGCACTGTTTCTGTATGTCAAGGAGAAACAAAACACGATGGCAGCTGCAAACCGGCATGCAGATGCTCCCAGCAGCATGGTGCACAGCAGAGCTGAAGGGAAGCATAACCAAGATGCTTGCCAACTTGAGAGTGACTGAACCAGGAGTCATGTTTGTACAATAGTGGCACTGGGTGGGCAAGTGGGAATGTCCCGACCACTGAATGGGTGTGAACCATAGTTTAAAATGGTGGATTATATGTCATGTAAGTTATCATTCAACAAAGCTTGTTAAAAATAGGAATGGGCTGGGCAGTGGTGTACACACCTTTAATCCTAGCCCTTCTGCTACATCAGAGAAGGCCTTCAGTTTGGTTTTATAGGGATGGCTGGTCCTACCTTGCCACTTCCATAGTGTTATAAAAGCAGGAATAATTTGAGTTCCAACTTACTCCTTTGAAGATCTCAGTGGCACTTCTCTACCTATTCATTGCAGTTTTCTGCAAGTCTTAGAACTTGTCACCCCTCACCCACACTGAGAAGACTCCCGATTTGGCCACTTGACTTTCAGGAAAGTACTATTTCCTCTCCTGCAGGCCTGGATCAGGCAGTGTGTCACTCAGTAGCCTGGGTTCACCTCTGTGCGAACATCTCTGTTCCTTTGTTGAAGACAGTAACTATATCCCTTAGTTCCAACCACTCTGCCTGTGGCTAGGTGCTCAGGAGTTTAAGAAAGCCTGTCTGTACCTTGTGATCTACCTTCACTAGTTAACAGATGTTGCCTTTCTGGTTCGAATTTGTAGGGAGGAGGACAGGTGAACCTAACATACTAGAGAACCTGTGTGTTAAGGTGCGCTGGTGGAGGCAGGGACTATTACAATCACACACTGTTATCATCCACTTTCACAGCTGAGCTGGGAACATTTAGGGACATAGTCACTGCTTTTGAGGCTTTTAGACTGAGGGTTAGGTTTGTAAACAAACAGTGACAACATCATCCTCCAGTCTGACTAGTGTTTCTGAGATGATTATCAGCTGAAATGATTGCAAGTTATTTTTTCTGTATCATAAAGGAATTCTTCTCTTGGAAATCGCATGTCAGATGCATTTTATAAAAGTCCACTAATGTTTTCAAATCTCATTTAAAGTTTCTGATTTTTAAATTAAAGGTACATTAAAAAAATAAATACCCCTCCGAACTTAAGGCACTCGGTTCGTAGACGTTCCTCTTTGCTACTGTGTGAATGTGAGGGTGTTGCCCCAGGGTGTTCAACAACTTGGTTAGTATTCTGGAATTCTGAAAAAAAAAACACAGATAAATCTTTTATTATTTTCATAGCCAAAGGTATTTGGAATTACTTTCATGTATTTAATAATGCATTAAATGTGTTCTTTTAATTAAGATATTTTTTATGCTTTTATATATATATATATATATATATTCAACATACTTTCAAGCTTTATTTTTTGTTTCTTTTAACCATCTAACTTCCTCCCCCTAAGAATTTTATGAATAGAGGTGCAGTTCCACGGGACAGTGCTTGCTCAAGTCCACAAATGAATATAAGCCATGGTACAGGAGCCAACATATTGAGGGCAACTTTGTGCCATCAGAAGCCTACGTGAATGAAGACTGCTGACATCCTGAAAATACAGAAAACTAAGTTTTTAATTTTATTTTATTTTGTGTTTTTGTTGTGGGTAATGGTGCACATTGCCATGGCAACCTGAGGGAGTCACTTCTTTCCTTCCCTCACCTGGGTCACAGGGATTGAACTCAGGTCATTCAGGCTTGGCAGCAAGAAACTTCACCTGCTAACCAACTTTAGTGGTCCCAGAAAAATAATAATAACAAAAATCTGTCATCATTCAATATACTGATGTGATCATCCCAGCTGAAACATTTCATTGATGCCGACGCTTCCACATCAGTTTTTCTCTGCTCTACTGAAGGTCCCCAGAATTTGACCTTGATTCCTTCTCTCTCCTCACAGTCTGTTCTTCTGGCCTCCATGGACATTGTACTCACATATGCACATAAATAAAAAAAAGAAAGGAAGAGAAATGGGTGCTGTCAATAGAAAGGAAAACATCCCTCACCAAAGTTCAAAGCTTCTGTGTACCAAAGGACACTCTCAGTAAGGTGAAAAGACCAGCTAGACATGGTGGTCCATGCCACTAATCCTAGCACCAGGGAGGCAGGAATCTGCCTGGTCTACAGAACGAGTTCCAGGACAGACAGGACTACACAGAGAAACCTTGTTTCAAAAAACCAAACTGAACCAAACGAAACCAAAAACAAACAACCCCCAAAACAACAACGAAAACCCCACAAAAAATCCCAACCAACCAACCAACCAAACAAACAAACAAAAAATAAAAGGTTAAAAAAAAAAACAACCCACAGATGAAAGAAAATACTTGCTAATCACATCTGGCACAGGATATTAATATTCAGAATAATGCCCAGTAATTCAGAAAGAACGTGACCACAAATGAACAAAGACTTAAAAAGACAACTTTTCCCAAAGTAGATTATGTAAATGGGAAATGACGAGATGGCCAGTTCTTACAGAAAGGCAGATCAAACCACAGTGATGTTTGGGATGTGGCACACACTTTTAATCCCAGTACTCAGGAGGAAAAAGCAGGTGGATCTCTGAGTTCGAGGCCAGCTAGAGCTATTTAGTGAGGTTATGCCTAAAAATCAAACAAGCAAACAGCACACACAGTGAGATTTCGCTATGTTGGGGATGGCTATTTCAAAAAGCAAAACAACATCACTGATTCCATACACCCTGTAAAGTTGTCGCTGAGGGTATGGAAGAATTGGAGCCTTTTGTGAACCAGGAATATAGGGCCATGAAAGGCTGTGAGAAACACTACAGGTTTCTAAAAAGAATTTAAAGCAGAATTATAGCACAAATTCTAATTGGTCTTAATAAATAAAACCTGGAGCCAGATATTGGGAGTGAAAGCCGAAGGATCAGAGAAGCAGTGCAGCCAGCCACTAGAGAGACCTTTTACCTCTACCAATGCTCGGACAAACAAAGGGGTGATCCTGACCTCAGATTGCATCTCCAGATTGCACCTGTCTCCACCAAACCTCAGATTGCAGTGAGTTCTTGTCTCCTCTCTTCTTAAATTCCTTTCCATATCCCTTCCTATCTCCTCCTCCTTAGTTCTGGGATTAAAGACATGGGAATCCTAAATCCTGGGATTAAAGGCGTGAGCACCACAGCCTGGCCACTAGTGGTTTAGCTATGAACGCTGATCTTTAGGCAAGCTTTATTCATTAAAACACAAACAAAATATCACTACGTAGAACCACCAGCATAGTTTGCAATAGCCCCAAAGTAGAAACAAACCAACTGTCATTGATGAACAAACAAAATGTGGCATGTGGTACAATGGACTACATCTCAGTCTCAAAAATGACAAAAAAAAGATCATACATGAAGATCTTGTGCCAACTGAAGAAAGTCACAAAGGAACAAATCTTGTTCAAATCAAATTCTACTACCATGCACAATCTACAAGCCAGGGAGAAAGCTATCACCAGAAATGGAATCTGCTTGAAATTTGCTCTTAGAAATCAGCCTTGTAAATGGTAGAAAATAAATCTGTGTGTGTGTGTGTGTGTGTGTGTGTGTGTGTATGTGTGTGTTTTGTTTTGAAGCTAATTGGGCAAGGGCATTTTGTTATGACAGTCCAATAATAAATACATATTAAAATATTGAATAAAATATATATTAAAAATTAAACAAATGAATAACAGATAATAAAAGGATGGCTTCTTTTATGTTGTTATTTTTAAAGTATTTTATTTTATACGCATGAATGTTTTGGTTATATGTACCACATGCATTCCTGGTGCCCACAGAGGCTAGAAGAAGGCATTGGCCCTAGAAACTGGAGTTAGATAGTTGTGAGCTGCCATGTGGGTGCTGGGAAAAAAACCCGGGCCCTCTGGAAGCAGCCAGTGCTCTTAACTGTTGAGCCATCTGTCCAGCTCAAGGCTGATTTCTTATTGCTAAATTGCAGATAGCAAGCCTAGAGTGTCAAATGCATCATGTAATAATATATTTAAGTTGGAGAATATGAACTCATGTTTAACTTAACATAATATAGATATATAGAAAATTTATACATATGTGGGCATATGCTGTACAGTGCAGTGACATATGTTTGTTCTACTGTAAAACTTTAAGACAATTCTGAAGCCATTTCAGAACCCTCTCAGTACTTCCCCTCCTCCCCTGGGAACCAAGGACCTAACAGCTACACATGCACGTACTGAGATGTTGGGAACTTTCCATCTCCCTGAATGGGGCAAGATAACCCTTAGGTGTTGACTCAGTGACTGATGTTTTGACGCAGGCCCCGGGAAAGGGGCAAAGTGACCCTCAGATGTTTCCCCCTTACCTCATCTGATCTGGCAACCACTCTCCAGCCAATTATTGGTAATAGCCCTTTTGAATAAGCCAATCATAATACTTAAAGAACACCCCCCAGACACCCCTCTTCCTTCTGTGGGTTTTCCCTTTAAAAATAGCCTGAACCAACTATTTGGGGTCTTCCTAGCCTCCCAAAGCTGGAAGACCCTGTCATGACAGAATTAATAAAATCCTCATTTTTTTACATCAGCTGTGGTGTGAAGAGTGGTCTCTGGGGGCATCTCCTTCTTGGTGGTTGGACTCTAGGGTCCAACACTACCAGGTGAGATAGGACACCACTACTGTCTTAGTCAGTGTTCTGTTGCTATGAAGAGACACCATGACCATGGAAACTCTTATAAAAGAAAGCATTTATTGGGGTTTGCTTACAGTTTCAGGGGTCTAGTCCATTATCATCATGGTGAGGTGAAGGCATAAGTCACAAAACAATCCCGCACCAGTTTGGAATTATGATTAATAAAATGGTTATTTATTTAAAGGGAAAAAACTTACAGATCACCGTCCCAGACAACAGCCCTCTGCACGATCAGGAACGAAGTCTAACAGCCGAAAGCCAGAAGCAAGAGAACGAGCACATGGCTACCACTGCTTTTTAAAGCAAATGAGACCACACCCAAGTGGGCTGTTATCTTAAAGGCTATTGGCTGAATAGCAGAAGGAGCTCCCACATTAGTGAGGAGCATGGCAGGATGCAGAGACAGACATGGTTTTGGAGAAGGAGCTGAGAGTTCTACATCTCTATTAGTGACACTGGGCCTGGCTTTGATTTTTTTTAATTTTTTATTAATTAAATTTTTTTTTATTTCTCTCTGCTCCCCTCCCTGCCACTCCCCTCCCTCCCTCAACCCTCCCCCAATGTCCCCATGCTCCCAAATTATTCAGGAAATCTTGTCTTTTTATACTTTCTACTTCCCACGTAGATTATATCTATGTAGGTCTCTCTTAGTGTCCATATTGTTGTCTAAATTCTCTGGGATTGTGGTTTGTAAGATGGTTTTCTTTGCCTTATGTTTAAAAACCACCTATGAGTGAGTACATGTGATAATTGTCTTTCTGTGTCTGGGTTACCTCACTCAAAATAATG
>PVIU01033565.1:0-12098 GCA_004026605.1 Ondatra zibethicus
GAAGGGAAGGACTGGGGAGAGATTGGGGGAGTGGGAGGGCGGAGATGGAGGAAAGGTGGGTGTTGGAGAAGGGAATAAGATATCTACATTATTGGAGTCATTTTAGGACTGGCAAGATACTTGGCTCTAGAGGAGATCCCAGGTGTCCACAGGGATGTCCCCAGCTAGGTCCTTGGGCAGCAGAGGAGAGGGTGCCGGAGAGCACTATTTAAAGGCCAAAACAGGAAAGTTACAATAGCAGGGTTTGGGGTGAAAGCTTGAATTCTGATTGGCTTGTGCCTAGGGACTTTTCACAACTTTTGTTTTTGAACCTCACCCTCACCTGTTGCTTGTCAAGTTTTCTTATCAGCTGACCTTCAGGTGTGGATATTTTATGGTTATCCGTAATTTCCAGATGGCTACCCTGTTAGTTTGCCCCTAGCCATTTCTGAGGACTGTAATATTTTATAGGAAATAGCTTACACAAGACACAAGATGGATGTGGGGGACAAAATGGAGGAACTTTGATTCTTCAACAGGAGGGTCTTGCCATGGCCTCAGCAATGTTATTGGTATATAGATTCCTGGCCTTATTCTAAGAATATGTAAATTTTCAAAGGTCAAATTTAAAAGCATACAAGAATTGACACAGGTATGAAGGGTACAACATTCACAAGCAATGCTGTAATCTTTAGGGTGCCATTGTTCAGGCCCTTTTAGTAATAAGTTAGTGGTACACATGCCAGAAAAGGATGACATTGATTTAGTCCAAAAGACAAAGTATATTTATCATTCTTAATATTTAATTTTCCTTCCCATACTTTAAGAGGGGTGTAAGGCACTTCACAATTTTTACAAGCTAGTCTGAATTGAATTGCCAAATTGTAGGATAAGATTTGCCATTCCAACTCCACGCTGCCAAATGGGTTCATTTACAGAAGAATTGATTCCACAGTTCCATTCAAATTGTACCATTTCCATCTTAACTCTGAGTGAGAATATTTTTCTTGAGTTGAGCCAAAAGGCTGAAATAAATGATGTATCCTTAGGAGATAATAATAAGCCCTTGAGATTTCTCACTCTTACACTGTAGCCAGTGCACCCAATCAGATTCTTTGTTGGTAACCCACTTACTCAACATCCTCTACTGCCCACTCCTGTCCTTTGCCCTCCTGTTTGCCCATCTTCTCGCATGTCATATAGACAAACTTATATTTAAATCTGTATATGCAGATAAAAGGAATAAGACAATGTTGTCTTTCCTTTTTATGGTTGAAGGGGAGGTTTTTATTGTAGGTATTGTAGTATTTGGCCTCTTATTGGCCTATGCCCTTAAGAGACAGGCCAGGCCCACTCCCAGCTTCCAGCCTCTGACCCCAATTCTCTCCCCTTCTTCCTCTTCTGCTCTCACTGGAGCAGCAGCTGCTTCTCTTCCCTCTCCCCCTCCTCCCCTCTCTCTCTATCTCTTTATCTTTTCTTCTTTTCCCTCCATCACCCATCTAATAAATGTTTAACTCTGCATGGTGTGCCTATCCGGCTCTCTTTTGTCCGTCCCATACCGCCGCACAGCCTATACTGCCGCTGCTGCAGTGCACATGGGGACCAGGAGACTAGCCGCATGGCTGCCCACCCGCCCCAGAGACCGCAGAGACCGCGTGGTCTGGGGACCTGAAGCAAGCTGCTGACACCTTCTTTTTTAAAAAAAAAACACAACAGGTATGCAGTAGAATACAGTCAGGGACACCTGGAAGAGTCCAGAGCATGGAAAAAAAGAGTAGACTGAACATGGCCAACAGAATAGACCAGGCCTTTTGTAGGGAGGGAGAAAAGAGGGAGCCAAGAAAGAGAGAGCAAGTAGATGAAGTGAGCCAAGATGGTACATGGCCAAAATGGCATGGTTATATAGGAATCAGAAGCTAGGGTAAGGGGAGCCCATGAGCTGGGGAAGTTTGGAGTAGGAGATATGCTGAGACGAGCTGATAGAAGCCTGGATACCAGTAAGGAATCTATAACAAGTATTTGCTGAGAGAGCCTGGAGGCCAACATGCACTTTGGTATGCTATTAAGTACCATTGTTAGTCATTTGTCCTTAATTTCTTTTGGATCTGACATTCCAACCTTTTGTTGATAAGGGATAGCATAATCTCTTCTTCAACTGCTTCTTAGCTAAAATAAGGCTGTCCCTGTCAGGGAACAGTAAAGCTGGAATGCTGATTAAAGCCTGGGAGAGGGGAGAGGAGTGCAATCTTGCTTTCAGGGTCCTGTGGGACCACCTAGAGCTAGCAAAGTACAAGCAACTCTAGAACAGTCTGATGCTGTGGGATAATGCTCTTGTACCCTGTAAAGATTTGTCACTTGTATTGGTTTAATGAAACACTGATTGGCCAGTAGCCAGGCAGGAAGTACAGGTAGGGTAACCAGACTAGGAGAATTCTGGAAAGAAGAGAGGTTCAATCCACAGACGCCAGCCAGTCACTGAGGAAACAAGACATGTAGAAAGTAAGGTAGGGCCATGGCCATGTGGCAATACATAGACTAATAGATATGGGTTAATTTAAGATGTAAGAGATATCTAGAAATATACCTGAGCCATTGGCCAAACAGCATTGTAATTAATATAGTTTCTGTGTGATTATTCAGGGCCTGGCAGTGAGTAAATAAAAGTGCAGTCTCATTTACAGTTTGAAAATGCTGGTTCAATACAGGGGCAAGGGGCAGTTGTAAATTCCATCAGAAGTATCTAGTTTTCATTAGTTTTTATCAATTCCAGGGCTGGTAGGTTTTCCATTTAGAGCAGTCTGCATTCTTCAGTTGATAGGGGATCTGCTCTGACATATATAGACCATAGACTGAAGGTAAAGTTAAGGACTTTTATCTGGATATACACTTGAAACTTTCATGCCTGTAGTCCGGGTAGTTGGTACATGGTATGTGTAAGTAGTGGTAAAACTAGGGTATGCAAAGAGAAATAGAGACTGACAGAGAGACAGAGACATAAAGACTCCATATTAAAGAACAGGAAGTAGTAGGTGGGGGAGTTTAAGCTGTTGATTGACAGGAATACTTAATTGGAGTCTATTTGACCCATGGCAGGTAGATCTAAGTCATAACTCCCTGAAGCTTACATTATTTTTTTAAGTTTACAAAGAAAGATAAAATTTTGATATATCAGCATTACTAATGCTTATAATCTGTACTAAAATTCTCATTGTAGAAAAATAAGTTAACAGGTTTCTCTAAAACAGCTAGAGCAGATTCATGTCTTAGAGTCATAGCAAAAGCTGTGATTTTGAATTAAAATATATATATATATACATTTATTATACACACACACACACACACACACACACACACACACTTTTTCCTCTGCCTAGAAGGTTGGATATATAAAGATTGGAATGAGATGTTTCAGCATAATAAAGGCACCTTTAAATCCAGGATGCTGTCCTGTTTAAGTTCTTGTCCTGACTTCCTTCAGTGATAAACAGCATTGTGAAAGTATAAGTCAAATAAAGACTTTTCTCTTTAACTTGCTTTTTGTACATGGTGTTTGGTTGTAGCAATAGAAACCATAAGTGAGACATTCATCTTGATTATTATTGAAAGATGAGAACCCAAATCGCTGTGGCCAAGACTATACCTAGGCAGATGGTCCTGGGATATCTAAAAAAGCTATCATCCTGGGAGTGAGTGAGCAAACAAGCAGCATTCCCCTATGCTTTCTATTTTTAGTTCCTGCCTAAGTATCTTTCCTGACTTCCCTCAATGATGAACAGTGATTGGGAACAATAAGCCTTATAAATAAACTTGTCCTCCCCTAAATTAATTTTTGCCATGGTATTGGTCATAGGAAAAGAAGAGAAACCAGACCAAACAAAACCAATTGCTCCTTAGAGAACCCTTCTTCAGATTTGTAATCATTTCCATACTCAATTTCATGCATATAGAAATCTGCTACTGTTCCCACTCTCCCATCCCAAAAGGTACACAAACTAACAGTGGCAACACAGGCTTGGCCTTCTGATGTATCCATAATCTAGCTGCTTCTTACAATGTCAGTTTCCATCTTGCTTTCCAAACCAAGAGCACTTGTCTTCTCTCTCTCTCTCTCTCTCTCTCTCTCTCTCTCTCTCTCTCTCTCTCTCTGTGTGTGTGTGTGTGTGTGTGAGCTGGACTGTAAAAATTCTTCACAGGATGGCAGTCATCTTTATCTTTCTACCACATTCAGAAATGCCAACCATTTCAGCTTATACTTTCCCTTGTCTTCTAATTCTATTTAGCCACAGTACTTAGGTGCTATATGTGGCTCTAGAATGTAGGCATCTAGGTGATCCTATGCCCTGTGCATTCTAGCTACATCCATTGTGACTGTCCATTTGGCTCTCACTGTCCCATGAGCATGGGTCTTCAGACTTGGTTTTTCACTCCTCACAGTATACATTTCATACTATATTCCCCTGGAGTGCTGGTTTTTGTAATATACTCACATCTTGCTTTTTGCCTCCCTATAGTCTTTATTCCAAAGTGAATTTTGTTCTTCAGTGGTGTTGTGCAGCAATTTTCTCCAAGATAAAACCTCCATCTTGGAGGGAAGCTAATACATGGTTTGTTCTAAATGCAGATGACACATCCCATCCTGGAAGAAACACTTTTAAGCTCAGGAAATCAACAACTCAAAGACTTCAGGAAGTCTGTGAAACAGATCAGAAACATTAGGGACCCCTCCATTCCCAAGCAGTAAGGTAGCTGAGAGATACTCTTAGATGAGCATCTAGAAGAGGCTCAGACTAGCCAAGCCACATGGAAGAATTAAAAATCAGCTGAGCTACCTTGAAGAGGAACAGGCCACCTGAATTTACTTAAAGAAACAATATCTAGCATGATAAGCTGCCTGCAAAATATTCACTACTATCTAGTTTTCCAGATTCTGTGAGCTGTCACTCATGTTGGGGTAGTCTTTGGTGATTCAGTTCTCTTTGAGTCATTTATGCTCCTATAAGTTACACCTCATCTACATTATTGTAAGTAGCCCTAATAAAACTTCTGTGGAATTCTTATTTTGTTCTATCGTTGATTCCCTGTCTAGGGTGAATATACATTTTCTCAGATTTCCACAGGAATAGCATCACACAACAAGTGGTGAGACTGACTCTGGGGCTTCACACATGTTAGGCAAGCTCTTTACCACTGTGCCAAATCCCAGCTCTTTGGTATAACCATATCAGAAATGTCCGCCTTCACTGTTCTAATCAAAACTGTATGTCCCCATCCTTTTTGGATTTTATTTCATAGTTCACTTTCAAGGTGTTAGGTTTATTTTGCCTTTGTACTTGTGGATGGTACATAGTCTAATAGAAAGCAAGAATGTGTTCCAAAATTGACAAAGGGTTAAAGTCTTTGAAGTTCATTTATATTATAGACTTTGAGTCTGATTGATGATGCTTGGTGTTTTGTTGTTTTGATTCGATTTGATGGTAAAAGTCTTTTTGTTGATAAAAGAGAAAATATCCAGAGGCACACGGAAAGTCCAGAGAAGAGAGAGAAAAGAAGTAGGCTAAACATGGCCAGCAGACTGGATACAGCCAGGGCTATCTTCAGGAGAAGGGATAATAGCAGAGGACAGAGAAAAGAGAGAGCATAATGAGACTAGCAGGACTCAAAAACAGGAAGAACAACTGGGTTATAAGAAGGATGAGTAGCTGGGTTGAAATGTGTAATAAATACTTGTGAGCAGGGACTGAAGGAGCTGAAGGTTAGCATGGACTTTTATATGCCAATAGCCACCAGAGGTTTGGTGGTTTGAATATGAATGCACCCCATAGGCTCATATATGTAATGATATGTAAAGTAAAGCCTTTAAGTGAAATATATAGTAAAGACTTTGTTTCTGACTTTGAGGGAAATGTTTCAGCAAAACCTTTGCTATGTTTGGGATAATCATTAGAGGCTGGGAAATTGCTTTGACACTGTTTAAACCTTGAAGAAATGTCTCTTTGAAGAATCTGCACTTGGTGCTATGTAAGAGTTTGCAGCTGCATCAACCTTGGTCCTAAGACACTCCTGGAAACCTTACTTCTTTGATTATGGAAAGCCATAATCAAACAGGACTGAGCTTTGTATTCTCTGCTCTCATGGGCAGCAAGAGAAAGATGATTTTGGTAATTGGAACCTTTCCCAGATCCTATTAATATTGTATATGTTTGAATAAAGTAACTGGAATGAGTTAGCTGGGTGTCAATTTTTTCCAAGAAGGCCGAAGCACTCTGTTCCTTCAGAACATGAAGGCTTATAATCTTGGTGAACCTCTCTCTCTACTATGGCACCTATAGTTAAGATCAAGCAATATCTGGTGCCCAACATTGTAGACTGGGAGGAAGATGAGTCCTGACTCACTGGGACTGGGGGTGCTTACAAGGATGTAAGTGTGTCTCCAGGATTTTGGCAGAGGTCATAGGAAATTTGCCAGCTGGTTGGAGTGATTTCTCATCTCAATAGCAGAAGTATATTCAGTTAATTCAGTGTTTATTGAAAGGAAATGAAGTGAAAGTGAAGGGAAGACAGATTATTGAGCTCTTTGCATTAATCAAAAAGAATTGTCTATGCCTTAAATCAACCCCAAATATTCAATTAAAATTGTCAGTATGGAAACAAGTGTCAGTATGGAAACAAGGTTTTAAGATGGGCTGTTGACTGAGTTTTCTGTCCTGCTTGGTTCCTGTAATCATTAAGTCCTAAAGAAATCACACAGAGGTCTACATTAGGTTATAAACTGATTGGCCCATTAGCTCAGGCTTCTTATTAACTCTTATAACTTATATTAGCCCATTATTCTTCTCTATGCTAGCCACGTGGCTTGGTAACTTATTCAGCAAGGCAGTCACATCTTACTTCTTCTGTGGCTGGGTCAGGACTGCAGAATAAGCTT
Organism: Ondatra zibethicus; assembly: GCA_004026605.1. Classification (NCBI taxonomy): domain Eukaryota; kingdom Metazoa; phylum Chordata; class Mammalia; order Rodentia; family Cricetidae; genus Ondatra; species Ondatra zibethicus. The sequence goes on from PVIU01033565.1 coordinate 6,905, forward strand.
TCCTCTTTCCAGAATTCTCCTGTTCTTGTTAATCTGCCTCTACTTCCTGTCTGGCTTTCCTATCTATACTTCCTGCCTGGCTACTGGCCAATCAGTGTTTTATTAAAATATAATTGACAGAATACAGACCATTGTCCCATACCAATGGGCTTATCAGAGAGGAGAGGAAATCCCTATAAAGATGTTATCTTTATGTACTTTAATATTAAATGTCTTAGAGCCACTATAGAGTAAACTGTAAGAAACATATAAATAAAATATGTAGCAGGATAATCTGTCAATAAATAAGGTTACTAAAAAAGAAACTGGAAGTAAAGTAAGTGAGGAGGATGGAGAGGACTTTCCTCCCTCTTATTCAGATGAGATAGACCCAGAAAAGGAAGACCTTGAATATACTGCACAACTTAAGTATTAAATAAACAAGTAGAAAGGCTCTTGAGAGAAAAAAAGTTACTTTCCAAGACAAGAGGAAAGGTATAAAAAATCAAAATTAAAAAAATTAAATGTGTTTAGATAAGAATTAAACCTATTAGGATAAAGGAATAAATTTAACAAAGGCCCATTTGTTAGGCGAGGGTAAGCTTTTTAGCTAGAATAAGCAGGTACAACATGAGGATGGAACCATAGCACAATGTCATTTAGTGTCTTTAAGGGCCTGGGACAGAGTTGAAGGACAAGGACAAAAGGCTACATCTTTTACTAAAATAACCATCTTAGTGAGATTATATTGACTTTTTGCAAAAATTATCATCAACAGTGCAGAGAACAATAGCAGATCCAAATGTAAGAAAGGTGTTACTTGAATCTTTGGCTTTTGAAAATGCAAATAAAGAATGCCAAAAATCAATAAGACCATTAAAAGCTCAAGGAGCCTCCCTAGATGAATGAATAAATGCTACCACTGATACTGGATCTGCTGTAAATAATGTAACTTTAATTGGACATGCCTTAGCTAAATGTTTTAACTCCCAAACATAACAATGCTTTAACCATGGGAGTCTTGGACATTTGAAAAACAAATTTAGATGTTTGCTTTCTGAAGGAAATGCCTCACTACAAATCAATCAAAATATGTCACCAAGAATTTGTAATAGATGTGGGAAAAGCAGATACTGGCCTAATTAATGCTTATCAGTAAGAGATGTCCAAGCTAATTTTTTATCATCAGGAAACCAGAATAGGGGCCTACATTGAGGCCTAAGAACAAACAACATGAGCCAACAACAGCCTGTCAGCAATGGAATAGTTCACCAACAAGGTAATCAGAAGAATATAAACTCAGTATTGGAAATTTAATGTATACTACTTCAGGTAGTGCTAATCTTAACTTGGCAGTGATAAACAAAAACTTAGAGACAGATATTGGGTTCAACTTGAAGACTCGAAAAGCAAAGCAGTGAGCCACTGGCTCTTACCTTGACCTCAGCCTAAAAATGGTGATCCTGCCTCCAGGAAACTTCAAAATAAGACTGAGACTGAGAACTGTCTCCTCCCGTTTTATAATCCTCTCCAGTTCTGGGATTGAGGGCATGCACCACTACCACCTAGTTCCTATGGCAAGCTAGTGTGGCTACTTAGATTAAAGGTGTGTGTCATTGCTGCCTGGTCTGTAAGACTGTCCAGTGTGGCTGTTTTACTTTTCTAATCTCCAGGCAAGCTTTATTTACTAAAACACAAATAAAATGCCACTACATTGGATAAATAATAAACAGATATTAATAGAGCAAGGTTTCTATCAAAAGAAAAATTTTAGGCACTTGAACAACTTGTGCAGGAACAATTAGATGCTAAACATATTGAGGAGTCTACTAGTTCTTGGAATTCTCCTATATTTGTTATAAAAAGGAAATTTAGAAAATGGATAATGCTGATAGGTACCACATTCTAAAATTAAATCAAGGCTAGATAAACAATTTTAAAAGACTTATAATCACTTAGAAAATAGAAGCAGTCATTAAAAGTTTCCCTCCCTCCCCCCAAAAAAGTCCAGGGCAAGATGGTTTTAGTGCAGAATTCTACCAGAATTTCAGAGTTAACACCAATACTTCTCAAATTATTCTACAAAATAGAAAAATAAGGAACATTGTCAATTCTTTTTATGTGGCCACAGTTACCCTAATAACCAAACCATAAGAAGATTCATCAAAGAAAGAGAATTACAGACCAATTTCATTCATAAATATTGATATAAAAATATTCAATAAGATACAAACTGAATCCAATAACACATCAATAAGATTATTGATCCATCATGATTATGAAATAGTCTTCATTCCAGAGATTCAGTGATGGTATAACATGTGAAAATATGTCGATGTAATCCACTATATAAACAAGCTGAAATAAAAAACACATGATCATCTCATTCAAGCTAAAAATGTCTTTGACCCAACACACAATACTTCATGATAATAGTCTTGGTGAGATTAGGATACAAGGAATATAAATATATATGTACATATATATTCAACATAAAATAAAATGTATAGAAACTCAAAGCAGTTTCACTAAAATCAGAAACAATACAATGGTCTCCCTATATCTACTCAATACAGTACTCAAAGTTCTAACTAGAGCAATAAAACAACTAAAAATGATCAAGGGATTAAAATTGGAAAGGAAGAAGTTCAAGTATCACTATTGGCAGATGACAAGATAGTATAAGCAACCCTAAAAACTCTACATGGGAACATTTACAGCTGATGAACCCCTTGAGGGAAATGACTGAATAAAATATCAACTCAAAAAAATCAGTAGCTCTCCTATATACAAACTATAAACAGACTGGGAAAGAAATAAGGAAAACAACAGTCTTTACAATAGCCACAAATAATATAAAATATCTGGGGGTAAATGTAATCAAGCAAATGAAAGACCTGTATCAAAAGAACTTCAGGTCTTTGAAAAAAATTGAAGAAGATATCAGAACATAAAAAGAGCTCCCAACACACATAGTAAAAATAACATAGTAAACATAGTAGCATAGTTAATAGTAAAAATGGCCATCTTGACAAAAGCAATCTACAGATTCAATACAATCCCTATTAAAATCCAAAACAATTCTTTACAGACCTTGAAAGAACAATATTCAACTTTATATGGAAAACAAAAAAAGTAGGATAGCTAAAATAATCCTGTATAATAAAAGAACTTCCAGAGCTATTACTATCCCAGATTTCAAGCTCTACTAGAGGGCTATAGTAATAAAAATCACATGATATTAGCATAAAAACAAACAAGGGGATCAGTGGAAACTAATAGAAGACCCAGATATTGTTAGAGGGAGGCTGCTTGTTGGTTCCTGGCCACCTGGTTAGCTTAGACCTGAAATACTCACACAGAAACTGTATTAATTAAATCACTGCTTGGCCTATTAGCTCTAGCTTCTTATTGGATAACCCTTACATATTAATTTAACCCATTTCTATTAATCTGTGTATGGCCACATGGCTGTGCCTTACTGGCTAAAATTCCGGCATATGTCCCTGGTGGCTCCATGGCTTTTCTATGACTCTGCCCATCTTCTCCCAGCATTCAGCTTATTTTTCCCTCCCAGCTAAGTTCTGTGCTACTGTAGGTTCAAAGCAGTTTCTTTATTCATTAACCAATAAAAGCAACATATAGACAGAAGTACCTCTCATACAATTTCCCCTTTACTGTTTAAACAAAAAGGAAGGTTTTAACTTTAACATAGTAAAATTAAATATAACAAAACAGGTATCAAGCAAGAACTACAGTTACTATATTTATATCTACTTTCTATCTAGTCTTCAACTCAATCAAAGACTCCAGAAGGATATAAATAATATTACCTAAGTAAACAGGAAGTGCATTCTAGGCAACTTCCAAAACTCTAGAATTGGCAGAGACATCTCATTGCCTTGACAGTTACTCAAAGTTCTTTTGTACCATTGGGGCATCCATCTTCAGCCTCCAGCCCCATAGTATCCAGCAATCTTTCACAAAGCAGGAAATTTCAAAGACAGTTCTGCCTATCTGGGCAAATTGCCAGTTACTTTCTTCTGTATCCTGTATAATGTCTTGCAGACTCTTTCATGCAGCAGGAACCCCGAGGATCGTCTCACATTTAGGCAAGTTCAGCAGTCATTTCTCTGTGGATCCTGGATGTCCAGTTCATCTAACAAACTCCATAGGAGCCTTTTCGACGCCTGTCTTCCTCTTGAAGTAGATTGGAACTGCCAGGAGCAGATGTGTCTCACTGTCATGAAAAGTCCTAGATTTTTAACTCATTTAAATGCCATATTCTGAAGGTCTCTGAAAGTTTTGAAGAATACCTATCTATCTGAAATACATCTCTGTACATGTATAAAATCTAACTAATATGACTACAAACTTTAATATTATACATAATTATCTATTAACCTATATTTCTTAATTATACATTACATTTTTAAATGAGCTGCATAAACACAATACCTTAATCAAGAGCAGAAATATATATATATATATATATATACAATATAACAAAACTGACCTTAAATTTGTATCAATAAACCAAGATCCATAGCAATGCAAATCTCTATAGTATAACTTCCTTTAAATATAAACAAACATTTATAGACAATATTTGGGTATATGGGTGTAGTTTCTCCAAACTGCTCCCTGCTGTTTATTGGGCAAATATTTTCTTTGTGGGGGTGTTTACAGCAACCTTTCAGGGGATCTTGTTCCATCAAGCCATATTGGTCTGGAAGCAATCCAGAGGTTCTCATCTTCTGTGAAAACAAAAGAAGAACCTCTTTTCCAAAGGAACATATCCTTAGACTCAAATTTTGGAGTCAAGCCACCTTTATAATGTACATGCTGCCTAGCTTAGCAGCCCATACAATGAAATGTCTCCCTGTACTTCGCTCCTTCACAGTCAAAAAATTCAAAGAAAACACAATAATATACCTAATCCAGACTGTCTGTGTATATTCCATCTTTATGTGGCTTGTTTTTACTCTATTACTTTTTAATCCTTTAATCTATGACTGTCTGTTCTCTGACTTTTTAAAGACTTTACCCTTTTTTAAATCATTCACTTCATTTCCAACTCTCTATATTCTTTTTCTTCTCTCTTCCAAGCCTATGTACATTTATCCAACATGTGACCCATTTAGAGGTCTTTTACATCTAAATCTGTCATACTGTGTACCTGCAATTCCTTACTGTCCAGGAGTGCTTATTAAAA
>PVIU01033566.1:0-12262 GCA_004026605.1 Ondatra zibethicus
CTGGAAAAGTGGTTTGTGGGCATAGAGCATGATGTTACAACTCCAGGATATTACCCAACATCTCTGCACTAGGTGTTACTCCTTCAGCTATTTTATACATGAAAAGGTAATTTACTGGTGAAATTTAAGTATTTAATTGGCCTTAAGGAAATCATCTTAGCTAATCTACTCATTAAAGCCTTTTAAAAGTTGAGATATTTTTCTGACTGGAAAGTAAAATCAGTAGTGATACACGACAGAACCAGAGCTGGTATTGATAAACAACAAAACCATAGCTGCTTTATGACTCAGAATGGTCTCTGGAAACTGACACCAATCCCTAAATAATAGTCAGCAAGAAATTAGGAGACTCAGTCCTACAACCTCCATTCCCCTGACCCCCACTAAATGAGTTCTGTTTACAGTGAGCAAGAGTCCTCACCAAGAAGTGTAGCTTGGCCAACATTTTTATTTCAGTAATGTAAGAACCTAAGCAGAAAATACAAGTCAGCCCATAACACACTTTTCCCCTACTATGTTTTATTTCTAACAACAAAGTTTGAAATAAGTATTTGCATAACAATAGAAGACTAATGTAATTATTCAATTGACTTTTACTCTTCTGTGACTGTCATAGTTAAAGCTACCATGCACTTCCAACCATTTATATAAGTAGAGTAGGTAGCCATCAATAAAATCAGCCACCAAATTGCTATGATTCCTAGGGTATTGAGATGATAGCTTTAATTCTAAACATCCCTGATTTGTGTGTCAGTGCCTAAAATCCCTTAAATTGTGGGCAAAGCCTTTCCTATAATACATAGTTTCAACTGGTAATCTTCAGAAAGGAATTTTAATGTCTTAAAGTTACTCACGCTGAATTTGAAAGGGAACCTATAGTGAAAGAAGATGCTCTCTCCAGAGTTGGCACAAGCAAGGTCAGTCATGAGGGGTGACAGAGCAAAGATATAATGGTAGAACAATAACACCCATCATGTCACAGCAAAGTGGAGAATGTCCCCACTTTCTTCCTTGCTGAACTTAAATATGTTCATAAAGTTGTCTTTTCTGCTTCTCCGTGTCTGTTTTTATTTCATTCCAAAGCAAAGCCTCTAATTTACCATAATACTAAATACCTTTTTTCTTTATTTTATCTTGCTACAAAAGTGTCATATTACTCATTGAAATCTCCAACTCCAAGCAAAAGATACTGGATGAGTTAGACTAATCACAATACATTTGTTGTCCTCCCTTTCTGAATTCACAGTGACTGTCAAAGAGATTCAACCTGGGTTGTGTCTTCCTGGTTTGTGACTCTGATTGTTCAGAACTTCTAATGTATACTAGCTTGCAATCCTTTATCTTGCCTTTGTAGTGTTGTAGGAACATTTCTCTAATAAGCATTTCAACATCAATGAAAGTGGAAGAGAATAGATGTTACAGTGGACAAAATCCAGGACAGCTCCTGAAAGGCTTTGATACCAGGTACAGTATGCATTTTCATTTTATATTGTTAAGCCATAGGGGATGGTAGGCAAGCAAGCAACTTTTTACAGATACTTATATATAGTAGTCAACAGGTTGTTAAGAACAATGACCCATTATTTCAGCTATTCCTCCAGGTTATTCTGTTCCAGGTAACTAGTGAAATAATGCTTGCAAACAAGCAGTAGAAGCAGCACTTTAACTAAATTACAAAATAAATCAGTATCTAATAACTGACCTTTTCTACCTTGTGCTTTTTCATTTCCTCTTCACCTTTATAATATCTTATGAATTTATCTTGGAGAAATGGGTTAGTTCTCTCAGTGTATCATCTGTACTGTTCTATGTTGGCTCATTTGTACCCCTAACCCTAACCATAGCATTTTGGGGGATCACTGTTGTCAAAGAATCTCTTCCCCTGATAAGAGTGACAAAACTTTCCTGAACAATAATTAAGTTTTTCTTAATCTGAGTACAGATAAGGCTATGTTGGTCTTGTTGACTGCCTATTACAGGAGCACTGGTGGTTATAGATTTTTGTCAGGGACATTTCTAACAGGAATTATAAAACTAAAATAGGTATTATTATTATTATATTTTGAATATAAGAGATATAAGTATGCTGAACCCCACTTCCTGGAAGCACATCTAAGTGAGTAGCCAAGAATTCCAGTCTTAAGTTTACTCCTGGGTAGCAAGTAGAGATACACTTGGAGTGGGTAAAGTATACTACTGTTCTTTTGACTAATTTGTATAGTTTTTTTTTTTTTACATATTAGGCCCTATTTTACGATCTGTGCAGGTGGCTCAGTTAAACCTTTCCCTTTTGGTTGTTAGTCAGGCTATGGTTAGTTATTCCTTTTATAGAACAAATAATGTGGATTGTGTGTAAGCATATCCAGAAGTACTGACATAGGTAAAGAAACTCGTGAATAGCTTTTCCTAAAGCTAGCATTTGAAAACATGTCTTTTTTTGATACTTTTTCTTCCATTTTACCCTCCTCCCCCAACTTCCATCAAAGGCCCTTTGTGGCCCAAACAACTTGTCTCCCTGTGGGAGTTCACTTCCTGGCCCCTTTTGTGGAAAAGTCCATTTATGACAGTATTTAAAATCAATAGGCTTCCTCACAATCCACAATCATTCCTTTATCCTTTGGCCAATTGGCCAAAGGCTGTCACTAGCTGGGGCCTTCTAAAGAAGGAAACACAGGCTGCTGTGCTGGTGTGGGCATTTCTATCACATGATGGTCTGAGGAGTGATCTCTTCCTGGCCTGTTTCTCAGTAGAAACACCCCCTGGAGTCGATGAGGTAAATCCCCTCTAGGGAGCAGTTAGTCATAATAATAGGAGTCTAGAAATAGGAGTTGCCCTAGAACAAGATTGTTTTCCAGACTAATTTATATTATATGACAGGATCACAGATGATCACCCACAAGATCAGGAAGGACATCAGAAAGCAGATGTTTCCATCCTAAGGTCATTTTGTGATGGTGAGTTTCAGAAGCTGATCTGAATCAGCTGTCATGGTTCATGCCTGGTTTGAGTGAACATCTGCCTTGTTATGGGTGTGGTGTGTTCACAGCTTGATACCTATAATTTCAGAATTTCTGAGTGTAGTGTTAGCCAAGTCTTTCAATAATTGCTGAAGGCAGATGTGGTCATACAATCAGGGCCCCCTGAGTCTTTTCAAAGCAGTTGTTTGTGAGGAGACCAAACATGATCTTAAAAGGAAAGAGTAGAAGTTTGATAAGAATGACCCGTATAGGCACATAGATGTGAATGCTTGATCAAATTTTTGGAGAAATGCGTCGCTGGAAGTAGACTTCAGATTTCAAGATCCCAGTGGCTCTCTCTTTTTTTCCCTATACAGATCCAGATATAGAACTCTCAACTCCTTATGCTGCATGATTTCTACCTGTATGTCACCATGTTCCTTGTCATGATGTTAATGGGATAAAGCTCAGAAACTCTAAGCCAGCCCCAATTAAATGCTTCCCTGTATAAGAGTTGCCATGGTTATGGTGTTGTTTCACAGCAACAGAACACTGACTAAGACAGAGAGCAAAAACATATTTGTACATACAATAATTATGTACAAACATATATGGTACCATAAATAGTACGAGTGGCAGAAGTTTGTTCAACAAAAGACTGTTAATTAGCAACGTTTGGCCAGTGCTGTTTTAAAATTCTATTTATTGTTTTTTCTTTTTGTTTCCAAGACAGGCTCTTACTATGTAGCCCTTGTCCTGAAATTTACAGTGTAGACCATGCTGGCCTTAAATGCAGAGATCTGCCTACTTCTGACTCCTATGTGATGGGATTCAAGGCATATGCCACCACAACTTGCTATTTATTCTTTCCAATTTAGCCTGAAGATTGGGGATGGTACCATGTGTGCAAATTACAAGTTAATTCATGGTGAATGTGGGAAAAAAATCTATCTTGCCTGATGTGGTACACCTTATAACCAGCAAGTATCAGGACTCTCTACTGGGTTGAATTCCAGTAAAGTCTACTTCTAGATTAGATGTTCAAATGAACAGAACATCTATTTGTTGTATCAGCCTTTTTGTTGTTGCTGTTGTTGTTCCAAGACCACTGCAGACAGGCTTTTTTAGCTAGTTGCGTTAGTGTTAGCAACCTCAGTCCTATGAAATATTTGCAGGAATTTTTGTAGGCAGTTTTTTTCAAATGGATTGAACCTGGGAACTGCAATTCTCTGGAATTATTACTGTCCTATCTGTGGTAATCTGCCAGTCTCCTAGTTTTCAGGAGACCCTTCACAGATGTGCTTTTCTTTTCTGGCCTATATTAGGGAACTTCAGAAACACTTGGAGTGTAAACAAACCTTCTGGGGGTAAAGAATGGAGCTGCAGTGCTATGTCTTCACCGAGGGCAGCTTATTGGTTGCCTGATCTACAAGTTGGCTTCCCTGACTCACATGACATGACTCTATGGGAGCTTGGCAATGCACCACTCCCACAGCAGAGGCCTAGATAGCTTATAGGAGTAGGAATATTTGATTTTTAAAAAATTTCTTTGTTCTCTGAGATAAGAAGTTCCCTTTCTCCAAGTATTGTTACTTTGGTCTCTTGATGTGAATGGTTATTTCCCCTGTTGTAGGCTTCAGCACCCACCAGTGAAAAGATAACATATCTGAAATCAGGAGAAGCTAGACCTTTAAGTCCAACAGAGAAAATAGAAAACCTCTGTTATAATTTTCTGCAATCATGCAGGGGCTCTTTCTCCTTTTCACGTGAATGTGTATATGGATAACATAGCTGCTATGTTCTTAGATGAGGGAAGTGTCTAACATTTTTCTTAGTTCACACTTTTGAATGGGTTCATTCTGAAACACAGTGGAGCAGAGTCTGGCAAAGTCTGGACTAGCTGGAAGAGGTTGATGTTGGTGAGCATTGCATCAGAGAAGATGTCATTGGAGGAGAGGATCAAGTGATCTTGTAAGTGCCTCAGAGTAGGTAAGGAGAAAGAAGCATGGTCATAATTTCATCCTCTTGAGAAGTTAATTGAGTTGCTTCCTTGGTGTTGCTGGCCTTATTAGTCTTTGCAGCAATTATGATCTGGGTCTGCAAATGTTCTGGTAGCAAAGCCATACCAAAGAGACTTTGGCCAACAGACATCAGGAATCAACAGCTCTGGGAACTGGTCTGGGTGATCAGATGATTCCATACTGACCTCTCAGACTCTGTTAATCTGAGTTAAATCTAGAGCTCATTCAGATGGCCAGTAGACACCAAAGGAAAACCAGTCAATTTTATAGAGTCTTCAATTGGAAGTCTTCATTTTTAATTCTTATTCAGCAGTAAATCCTCTTTTAAACTTGTCAAGCATGGTTTGTAGGACTATACATATCTTATATCAGGACTGTGAGAGTTTCCTAACCAGTAGTTGGAGCAATTCATATGTTCATAGTCCTATTTGGTATATAGGGTATGGTGAATGTGACCAACATCAAGCAGGTTCCTGTCTGCCTTGCCGTCTTATAGTGACTTAAGAAATCTTACCTTGGAACCAAAGATATATTCCCATTTTGTCACCTCCTATTATAGGACGTTAGTGCCCACTTCGGTGAAAAGGAACTCAGCAAAACCACAGGTTAGGGCCCAATCGTATCCTGTAGCTGCAGAGCTTAGAGACCCTTACAAGTATTCATACATTCATTCACCATTCCTTCAGAATTTATATATTTACATTTTCAGTTTCGGGTTTATATATTTCTCCAGAGACCAATACCAGTACCCCAGTATCCCTTCAAGTCTTTATCTTGGAGACTACTGCCAACCTGTAACCCACTGAGGTTTCAGATGCAGTCTTCAGGAGGGTGATCAAACCTGTGCTGGCTCTTCCTGCCTATACCCCAGTGGTCCTCCACTGGTCTGGACATCCAACCTAGGCTCCTCTTCTTCTATGTGGAGACTCTAGTCCTGGGTCCTATAGTCCCCTTGGTTACTGAAACAAGCCTTGAGGATCCCATTAAGGATACCAGCTTCCTAGTTCCACAGACCTTCTGTGGGTGGAAAGGCCCTGTAGCAACAGTCGTTTTGGACCAAACGGGGTGTTGATGAAAGAGGTCTCTCTGGTCCAGCAATATTGTTCTTTCTGTAAAGAGCACTCTGACACCAACGAGCATGGAAGAGAGTGGGCTGAAGTCAGGATAGCTTCTAAAAGTCTTCATGCTAGTCCATTTTATATTCACATTTTTTATTCTAAACCTAAATGTAGGGTAGGTTAGAAAGCAAGTTTTAACAGAAGCTTACATGGCAGTCAGCAGATTTTTGAGTACAAGTACTCACTTTCATTTGTTCTGTTCCAGGTAGAAAAGGAAGTCATGCTTAGCAAATAGGCAGTATAATTTTAAATTACATTACTAAATAAATCAATTTCTAATAATTGTTTTTCTACCTTATTCTACTTCAGTTGATTGTCATATCGATATAAAATTCATCCGTGTCTTTTATGGTTTGTACCTGTTGGAAATTTATACAGTAAAGTCCTAACCCACAGAGACTCAAAATCTTATTATATCTGGAAATAGCATTTAAAGAGATAAAGTCAAATAGGATCACTAAAGTGAGTGCCAATGAGCAAAACTAGTGAAATAATAAGAAGCTACCAGATCATAAACACAGAGACCATACAAAGAGATAAGGCAATGATCATACCATGTCAGAAAGACAATCTAACTGACATTTTTACGTGAGGCTTCTAAACTTCATGATTTTAAGGAAAAATATTATGTTAAGTCGACATTCTGCTATTTTGTTATAGCTGATCTGGCACATACCATTTTGTAAAAAAGAAAATAATCAACAAAATTTCTAAAAGGGCTCTGACAATGACTGAATCAGTGGCAGCTATGGTCTGCATATGGATAATACACATATGAGAAAATGAAAATACTTCTGTAAAGGCCATTATTGGGTTGTCTTTCAATTCTGACTGAATAATTTCTAATTGATTCAAAACCTCCTGCCTATGATCATTTTTATATTTATCAAAGGGCATCCAAGTACAGATAATTAGCATAGAAATCTCAGATCTGATTTCAAGATATGCCACAAAAGTCAGAGATGTCAGGTAGTATGTCATTCTTTGCTAGGCAGAGATTTGAGTATCTTGCAATACCAATTCCCTCTTTATGTAATACTACTGCCAGTTCACTAATTTTATTAATTATAACCAAGCAAGAAAAATATAATTGCATTTATAAACATCATATAGGACTAGGAACTACATGTTTCCTGTTTAATCTTTGAAAAAAATTTCTTCCTAAATTCCCATGGTGATTACCTGTAGCTAGTGATAGTCATGTATTTCAGAGTAGGTGACCCATCATAGAAAACCAGAAACTGGTTCTGTTGAAGGTTAACATTTCAAACAATAAGTGCTTATAAGGAATTTACTCATGTTGATCTGGGGGTTGGAAATCTTGTTACATGATTTTATCCTTGAGAGATTTCTCAATTTCAAGATTGGCTAAATGAATATACTCATAGAGATTATCAGAGAAACACATCTGGACTACCTCCTCTTCTAGGTTTGTTAAAAGACCTCTTTATCAACCCAGCTAAGACTTTTTGTTTACGAACTAAAATATCAGTGGGAACATCGTTAAAGAGAAAATCCCCTAAAAAAGATATACTCGTGCTTCTGGGATTTCAGGTTTCTCACACTCAATCTTCATTAGAGGGTGATACCCATATGAAGATTGTACAATAAAGCCTGTTTTAAAACTTGCCTGTGGATTTTAGATTGAATTTGTAAGGTGAGGGCTTGCAATCAAATTACCCTTGCTTGTGTTGAGTTTCCACACACACACACACACACACAAACATCATAAGAAATAAAGTAGCCCCTGAGACAGACTGTTAAATCTGAGGGAGCACCAGACTTCCACATCACACCTGTACAACTGAAGTGCTGCCACTGAGAGCTCCTTGTCAGTCAATGTGAAAATGCAGCTGCCAGTGCCCTGGAAACCCAACTGACAGGAAGCTGAAAGGCGACCTCTTACTTTTTCTCCATTTCTTCTGATTTATATACAGCAACATAATTGATAGAGCTATAGCTATCTAACCTTAGAGATGTCTTCTTATTGACTCATTTATCAGATGATCAAAGCCTTGCCTAGCTGGCAAACCACCTGTTATTTCAGATACACTTAATGGAGGTTTTGTTTCTGTCATTACCAAAATAATTGTACAAGAAGCTCAATGCTGCAATACTTCCCTTATTCAGGACTATGGAGATTCACTCTAAATACTTTCAGGAGAAAAGTAAAGGTGGCTGTGTTGTATCTTCAGTGGAACCAAAATTGGAAAGAACCACTGCACATTTCTGTCAATGACTAGATAAACAAATGCAAAATATTATTTTTTAATCAATTTGCTAATTATATAAGCATGCGCATTCCTATATAACCATAAAAAATCACCATGGAATTGGGTACTTGAAGAATTATTAACAAATAATAGGCCCATGAAACCCATATTGCTTTCAAGCCAAGATTAGTTTTAAATGCTTTCAATGACCTTTCTCAGATGATGCCCAGTACACTGCATAACACATAAACATTTATCTTAATTTGGTATGGCAGGTTACCATTTTCTTTTTTCTCCTGCCATATGATCTTCTGATTAGGGTGCTTGCTATGAATTTGGAACCACTATTACCATCAAGATAGAAGTGGCTAATTGCTTTTTATCAAAATGCCATAGATATACTATAAGGCTAGAAAGGTCAGAACATTTTATCAATTTATTAGTTCCTGGAAGGATCAATAGACATCTGTGAGTGATCACTGCTCTGTCAGTGCTTTCTTCTAAAATAAAAAAAAACCTTTTTGAACAAGCAGAAAGTCTTTTTTTTTTTTTTGCTACAATAGGAGTTAATAAAAAAAAATACCCAAATGCTGCCCCAATTGACAGACTCTTCTGCTCCTGACATCTCAACATACAGGTCATATAAACTATATTTCTTAAATGTTCATTAGGAAATAGAGTTTTACATATTTAGATCTATCCTTATCATATTTGTTATGTCAGATGCTAAAGCAAATCAACACCCATATGAAGGCTTAAATCACAAAACAATCCCACACCAGTTCAGAATAATGGATAATAAAAGGGTTATTTATTTAAGGGGAAAACTTACAGATAACTGTCCTAGACAACCATCCTCTGAGCAAACAGGAATAGACTGTAGCAGCTGGAAGCTGGAGCTGGAAGCAAGAGAGTGAGCACATGGTTACCGCTGCTTTTTGTAGTATAAGATACCTCGCCCAAGTGGGCTGGTATCTAAAAGGCTATTGGCTGAAGGAGCAGAATGTCCTACCACAGTACCTCCCCTTTTTGTTTAAGTAAGAAAGTTCCAAACCCAATAAAAAACTATATACACTAAGAATAGATATCAAGTATAATTAGAATTACATCCAGCATAAACCATATTAAGCAAGGAAAAATATGCTAAATGTTTTAATAAACATTCTATCCTATGGAATCTAAGTCTTGTACAGGAAATGGCTTGGCTAGATTGTAAGAGTACAGTAACTATGACTATCTAATCTTCAACCCCTTGAAGGCCTGAGAAGGAAGATAATATTACTTGAGCAGGCAAGAAGTACAATCAAGTAGCTTCCAAAGTGAACAATATATGACAGAGACAATTAGCTAACTGAGCAATCACCCAAAGTCTTGTTTTGCAATGTTGAAGCAACCAACTTTGGCTAAAGCCTAGAGTAACTGACAGACCATTTTCAGAGACAGGAAATTTTTCAAAACCTTCTTAACATGTCTTTGCAAGATTTGACAGTCCTACTTATCCATTTCTGGATACTATATAACTTGTCAATAGTTGAGGCATTGTCAGTTCCTTGCCCAAAGGCCAGTTTTGCCAAGAAGAAAACAAGCTCCAAGTGGAGTGTCTTTAGTGCTCAACATTCTCTCAGGAATAGGTTGGTGCTGTCAGAAGCAATAATGTCTCATGTCAACAGAGCCCTAAGTTATTTAAATGCCATGTTCCACAGATCCTTGAAATGGAAGAAGATTACCTATCTAGACAGAATATAATCTCTGTCTCTAAAGAACCTAATTATCTGACTATATGTACAAGAAACATGAACAACTATTGACCTATAAGAATTAGTACCTGTATAACTTAGAGACTAAAGCTTCATGTCAGAATATTAAATAATCTGTAAACAAATATGCAAAAATGAGGACAATGACAGCAAAATGTAAACAATCTATAAGTATCTTGATCAGAGGTAGGAGTAATATATAATGCAATATGAAAATTTATCCTAAAAGTTGTATCAATATACAAAATGTCCTAAATCAAGGTAGAAACATGCATATATACAATCTGACAAAATAACTTTGCATAGATGTACAAATGTAAACAAAAATAACAAATATAACTTGAACTTTTATCAATATACAAAAACTATACCTATGTAAATTATCCATAAATAATAGCTATGAGTGTTCATTCTATTACCCACTATTACTATACCCCCCTTTTTTTGATCATAGTTTTCACCCCAACCCTCTATCTAGTACGAGTAATAATCAACAACCTCTAAACAGTGGTCCCAACCCTATGGATAAATTTTTTGGGATGGGGCATCATCTTCTAGAATTGCTTCCTCCTGTTATGGAGGTCATGTTAACTTAATGGGATCCTGCAAAAATTAAGTGGTGGTTAAGTTCCAAAATTACTGTCTAGTATAGTTGCAAACAATTTCTGAGCAGTCAATAGGTTTTTGTTGCTGTTTTTCAAAGTTCTCATTTGGAGTTCAAATCAGTGTGGTCAACTATATCCATGTAAAACCTGAGAAAGCTTACAAATTAATTCTAGATTAAAAAGAAAAAAACAGAGTTTGGCACAGCTTTTTACTGTTTTATGGCAGCTTGCTGCAGCTCCTTTGACCGAGATTTTCCTGACTCACTCTCAGCAGAAAACAAATGGTGGTTTTAAAATGCCTGCTTCCTGGGCTGTGCTGCCAATGTGACCTCTGGCTTTGGAGACAGAGCATTTGGATAGCTTGTGAACAGATTGCTGCAGCTTGTTTAATGGTGGCATGGACCGGCTCTGTGCCTAGAAGTAGGGCAGTGCACACAGCTCAGAGGTGCCATCATGCTGGACTGGGCGGGGCAAGCAGGCACTGATGTATTACCTGAGCAATGACTCAGTTTAAGTTTTTAAGAAGTACTTAGCATTTTAAGAAGTATTCCTGGGCAGTAAAGAATTACCGATTCACAATAGGGCTGATTCAGACATAAAAGACCTCTAAATGGGTCACAGTGCTGGATAAATGTATGTAGGTTTGGGAGAGAGAAGAAAAAGAGTATAGAGAGTTGTAAAAGAAGTAAATGGTTTAAAAAAGGTAATGCCTTTAAAGAGACAGAATACAGACAGTTATAGATTAAAGGAGTTAGGAATAATAAGCCATGTAAAAATGAAAAATTCACAGAGACTCTGGATTCTGTATACTATTGTGTTATCTTTGAATTTTTTTGTCTGTGAATGAGCTAAGTACAGAGAGACATTTCAATGTGTGGGCTGCTAAGCTAAACCAGCATGTATATTATATGAGTATCTTGACTTCAGAATTTGGGTCTAAGGATATGGTACTTTGGAAAAGAGGTTCTTCTTTTGTTTTCACAGAAGATGAGAAGCTGTGGATTCCTTCTAGACTAATATGGTTTGATAGATCATTTCCCCTGAGAGTTTGCCATGAACACCCTCAAAAATTATTTTGACCAATTGCTGACTCAGATGAAACTAGCACAAAGGATACAACCTGAAAAAACTGATTAACAGTGGCCCCAAACAGCAGAAAACAGTATGGACAAAATTATGTCTATATTCCTAAATATTGCTTATAAATGTTTCTTTACATTTAAAGGGAGATATGGTATAGATATGAATAATTTGCATTTGGTATGGCTCTTGGTTTATTTATACAAATTTAAGGTAAATTTTCTTATAGTGTATTTGTATATCTCTGCTCTTGATTGGGGTATTGTGATTGTGTAGCTTATTTGAAACTGTGGAGAAGATGAGTTAGGAAGATAGGACCGTGAGGGGCTGGTCCACCTACTGAGACAGTGTGCCTGAACTAATGGGAGCGCACCAATCCACCTGGACTGGGACTGAATGAGCATATGATCAAACCAGACTCTCTGAATGTGGCGGCGAAAGTTGGCAGATGGAGAACCCATCAACAATGACACCAGGACCTATCTCTTCTGCATGTATTATCTTTTTGAGA
>PVIU01033567.1:0-12263 GCA_004026605.1 Ondatra zibethicus
CTGTCAGTCCTGGGGATACTTGGTTTAGGGCTATGTATCTGGGTAGCCACACATGGGCAATACCTTGGGGGCAGGATGCCACCCAAGACAGGAAATATTAGAGGGCTGTTTCCCACGATAGGCAAGGTATTCCACCCCAAGTAACAAGTCAGGCACCGTTTAAATGAAATGGGGGGAGGGGAGGAGTTGTGATCTAGCTGCCCTCACTCCCCCTGACTGACAGGGGAACTTCCTTGTGGTCTGTAATTGACAAGGATGTTTGTGTTCTTTCTGGCCAGTGGTTTTCCACAGAAGCAGTAGAGGTATAAAAGGCTTTAGCTCAGGAAAAAATAAAGGTTGCTGTTCTTCCACCTGAAAAGAAGCCTCCGTGTCTCAATCCCGGCACCCCACCCACCCCCTACCCCACCCCCCGCCGCCAGTCTCAGCATCCAGGCCACGCTGGAGCGGCACTGGTGGAGGTCGCCGACCCTGAGTCAGGTCATTGGCTCAATCCTGGTCTGCCAATGTCCCAGGACTGGGTTGGCTCCCAGGACTGGATTTGCTCCTGGCTTCTGCTCCCAGTGGAGCTTATTTCCTCACCCAAATCAAGTCTTGTCTCTCACCTCCACAGCCGTGGATCCCCAACTACACAGCTGTCCAAGTCTACATCCTAGCTCCAATACTCATGTAAATGCATATATGGAGGGGGAGGGAGGAGGGAGAGACATCCATTTTCTCTATCACCATAGCCTAAGCAACCCTTACACAGCTTCACACATCCTCACACAGTGGAGCTCCCTGCTTCCATGCTCAACCCTGTCCATCCCACAGCTGTAGTGAGCAGCTACAGTGAGCAAGCAGCCTGAATGCCAAACTGAACCATGGAGTCCCCTTGCCTTAAGCCTATCAATGGCTTATCATCATACTTAGACTAAAGTCCAAACTCCTTCCCAGGACACACAGTCGCTGCATGATCTAGCCTCCACTGACCTCTCTAGCCTCTCCATGTGCCACTTTGCTGCTCTGGCCAAACTCCATCTGCATAGAACTCCCTCCTTCCCCTACTCCTCACCCCACACTTTGGGTATGTGCTTCTCTGTGAAGAACCATGAACCATACAGCTGCCCATCAGCTCACTCTGCTAATCACAAACTTACTTGGTCCTGTCTCTTGGCTCTCTCTCTCTCTCTCTGATGTTTGTTCACTACTCTCTCCAAAAGAAATATTCCCCAATGGCACTTATCCAGATTGAATGATTTATAGTTTTGTTTGTGCCTTATGACTCTGGATGCTTCCCAAGATCAGGGAAACATCTTCAGAGCACAACACAGTATCTGACACATGCCAATCAATAAGAAATTTCTTGGCAATTTGGATGCTGCAGCCAGTGATGGAAGGTTGGGCAGGAAGCTTTTTGATGGGGGTGGTATGGGGAATTATGTCCCAAAGCCTTTCAAATGGCACAGGCAAACTGGTTTGTTGATCACGTCAGTTATGAAAACAATGACCTGCTTGTTCTGTCAACAACTTTTTTTATTGATTTTTATTGAGCTCTACATTTTTCTCTGCTCCCCTCCCAGCCTCTCCCCTCCCCACTTCAATCCTCTCCCAAGGTCCCCATGCTCCCAATTTACTCAGGAGATTTTGTCTTTTTCTACTACCCATGTAGATTAGATCTATGTATGTCTCTCTTAGGGTCCTCATTGTTCTCTAGGTTCTCTGGGATTGTGATTTGTGGGCTGGTTTTCTTTGTTGTATGTTTAAAAAACCACTTATGAGTCAGAACTTGTGATAACTGTCTTTCTGTGTCTGGGTTACCTCACTCAAAATGATGTTTTCTAACTCCATCCATTTGCCTGCAAAATTCAAGATGTCGTTATTTTTTTTTCTGCTGTGTAATACTCCCTTGTGTAAATGTACCACATTTTCCTTATCCATTCTTTGGTCGAAGGGCATTTAGGTTGTTTCCAGGTTCTGGCTATGACAAATAATGTTGGTATGAACATAGTTGAGCACATGTCCTTGTGGCATGACTGAGCATCCTTTGGATATATACCCAAAAGTGCTATTACTGGGTCTTGAGGAAGGTTGTTTCTCTGTCAACAACTTTTCATTGAGCTGGTTCTGTGTGCCTGTCAGGCAGCAGACTCAGCACTGGGAATATGATGTTGTAAACCTAAAAGATATGATGCTGGCTTCTAAATGAGTTATTGCAAAGGGAGACTATGGAGGTCCCCACTGTTATCCTTTAAGATACTCTAAAGGTCTGCTTTTTCCCTGTCTCTAGGTTTTAACCTAGACAACTTCTGCTAACTATCTGAAGGTATTGGTCAAGCCATGTCTTCAATAAATGGCCATAGTTACCCAGGTTGGCTCTGCCTGTTGACAAAAACACCAGCAGCAATTGCTTTTAAATGATAGGTAACTTATCTCTCTCATAAGAAGTCTCAAGATAGGCAGCCTAGGTGGGTGGATACAACATTTCTATAAAGTTACCAGTGACTCAAAGTCCTCCCAAGTTGCTACTCACCATAGTTAGCTAATTGTTTCATTGTCCAGAAGGGCTGTTCATGTGCTGGCAAATCTATCCACACCAACGGCCTCAGAAAGGGCAAAGAAAACCACTCCTCGCTTCTGAGAACTCTTCCTAGAAATAATGAACACTTTTGCTTACATTTCACTGGCTAAAACGTGACCTGCCCACCCCTATTTTTATAAGAGAGGCTTTCTTTAACTGATTACACTATGACCACTGAACAAATTCACATTTGCACCAGAGAACACAGACACTGGAGAGTCAGCAAGCAGGTGGCTAGATACACCCAGACATAATGAGGGAAGAGAGATATACCCAGACACAATGAGGGAAGAGAGAAGAAAAGAGGAAGAGGACAGAAAAGAGCTTCACAGAAAGGTCTGGAACCACTAACTCCCACAAAGCCTACATTAGTGGGCCATGGCTGGCTGTGAGGTATGACTGCATGCCTAAGTAACAGAGTCAGCAGGACAGACTCCTGGGAGGAGTGCTGTCTCTCCTGCTAGCAAATAAGCTTCCAAGAATGGCTCATGTAGGAGGGCCTCGGAAGGTTATCAGAGGAACTTTAGAACTAGGGAGCCCAGGCTATCCTATTAAATGTATTTCTAGAGCCATCTTTACAACAATCAGCTCTTGCACAGTGATGGTGGTGGGTGCCTTTTATCCCAGCCCTCGGGAGGCAGAGGCAGGCAGATCTCTGTGAGTTCAAGGCCAGCAGCCTGCTCTACAGAGTGAGTTCCAGAACAGCCAGGGATACGTAGAGAAACCCTGTCTTCAAAACAAAATAATAATAATAAGCTCTCAGGCCAAAGCCTATTATTCAAAGTGGGTGTTCCAGCAAAAATAAAAAAAAAGTCTCTTCATTTTAAGACTGGGAAAGGCATGGAGAGATGCCACACCCATCTCTCCACATCCCTCACACCTTTCCACCGCAGCCTCTTGCAGGACACATGGGTTGTGCAGAGATGCTTGTTTCTGGGCAAAGTTTTCCCTAGAATGTAGCCCCTGTATATTCATGCATTGATTTTTGAGATGGGATCTTGCTATGGAGCCCAGACTGTCTTTGAACTTGACATTCTCTTTTCCCGCTGTCTCAAGTGTTGGAAGTAGAGGCAAAGGCCACCACACTAGGCACATGCCCTCAAGAATGTAGCATTCTTTCAGGTCTTAAGGATTTCCTCTGTGTGCGGATGGAATAATTATGCAATAACACCCAGTTCCCCAAACCTAGGAGTACAGATTTTGTGTCAACAGTCTTCAGTCTTCCTGAAGAGCAGTCGCTACCACACAGAAGAGGACAAAGATGACGAAGGGTTATGGAAGGCCTGATTGTCCCCTATAATTCACTTGTGTCGCTCTCTGCCTCCGAAGCTTCAAGACTGAAAGAGAGGTAGAGCCATGGGTTCCTTTCACCTTCAGAAAAAGGCAAGGGGTGTGGGTGATGGCACACAGCTGTCATCTCAGTCCCTGGAAAGTGGAGGCAGGGGAATTACTGTAAACCTGAGCTGGGGCTACCTGGGGAGTTCTAGGCCTGCTTGGCCTACGTGGTGAGACGTGGGCCCAAAAAAGAAGGGGGAGGAGGGAGAGGAGGAAGAAGTAGGAAAAGGCAAGGGTCAAGCATGGTGATGAAAGCCTGGAGTATCAGCACTGTAGAAGATGAAGCAGTTAGATGGTAGATTGCAGGCCAACCTGGGCCAGACGAACTCAGAGGCAACTGTGTGTGTGTGTGTGTGTGTGTGTGTGTGGTGTGAGCAGGCTAGGGACTCTTCAGTACTTCCTCTCAAGGGCTCCTCCTTCTCTACCTCTTCTACCTCCAATTTCCCCTGCAGGGCCTACAGCTTCGACCTGTCTAACATTCCCATCCACGTAGGAAATGGGAGACCAGGGCAAGGTTACAAAGGGCTGGAGAAACTTGGATTTCAAGAAGGCATTTGCCCTGACCCTGGCCAGGGCCTTTTCTGGTGCCAGGCCTAGCTATGGAAGTTTGTCACCTGACCCTGTCTTTCCAGTGAGCAAGAATTACTCAGGCAGAACCCAACTCCCGCCCCTCCCTTGAATGCTGAACATTCTGTTTTTTTGCCCTTAGGAAGAAACTGGTAAATAACTACATTCTCTTCTCCCAGTTGCACTCCCCTCCCCCGCCTTCTTTACAAAATCAAGGAACTGGGTCACGTTACATAAGTCTGTGTGGTTTTGACGGGCTGAACATCAAGCTTCAAACTGTTGTCCCACACACGTTCTCCCGGATAACATGAAGGGAAGCTGCTGAGTTCCAAACTCTGGTGAGTTGTTTTTCCATACACTTTAGGCCAGTTTAACCCATGTGACCTACTTGTGCTCTTCTCCTAGAAAGGCATTAAGCCCTTCAGAGAAATTACAACTCGCCTAGACAGGCACCCCGTGGTGGGATGGGCAGGGGAACTTCCCAGAATCTGCCCTCAAAGCACCAAGGCCAAAGTCCTCCTCCTGTAGAGTCAGCCATTCCATCAAGCATTTGTTCAGCGGACAAAGCCTTCGAAATCTTGCCTATGTGGCTCACGGACAGATGAGAACTCCTGAACTTGTGTGGGTTCATCCTAGTGGAGAGAGGCAGGCAGACAAAAACAGACACCTGTAAGCACAGCATCAAGTGTTAAGTAAAGCAAGGCTGGGAGGGAGGAAGCGGCCTCCCCTAGATCACACAGCCTAGATCTTGTGATGGCCAATGTCTTTTTCTTTGGTCACTGAACATGTTCTATGGATTCAACATTTAGCACCAGGCCCTGAAGCCAGTGAGTAACAGTCAAAGAACCAGGTATGGTGGTGCACAGCTGTAATAGCACAGAAAAGGCAGAGGCAGGAAGATTAGGGTTTCCAGGCTACATAGTGAGACCCTGGTTTACTTTTCTTCCTTCCTTCCTTCCTTCTTTCCTTCCTTCCTTCCTTCCTTTCCTTTTTATTTTTTTCAGGTTTTTCGAGACAGGGTTTCTCTGTAGCTTTGGAGTCTGTCCTGGAACTTGCTCTGTAGACCAGGCTGGCCTCGAACTCACAGAGATCCGTCTGTCTCCGCCTCCCAAGGGCTGGGATTAAAGGTGTGCACCGCCACCACTCGGCGAGACCCTGTTTTTCAGAAAGATAAATATTTCTGTTCTTGCAAAACTATAATATAATCAAGGAGGCAAACTGAATAAATAGACATACACACAGAGAGAGGTGGGGTCCTGGTCCGGCATGGAAGGAAGCTAGATGGCTCACTGGGTGAGTGTACTTGCTGCTCATGCATGAGGACCCCAGAGCTCATATAAAAAAGCAGGCCATGTGCATTCCTATAAGCCCAGCCCTGTGGGGTGCCGAGACAGGAGAATCACAGGCTGGTGCTTGCTGGCCAGCCAGTCTCCCGAAAACAAAACAAAACAGTAAGGTTCGGTGAGAAAGACTGTCTCCAGGGAGTCAGTCAGAGGGTGCTAGAGCAAGACATCAGAGTTTCTCTTCTGGTTTCTATAGATGCATGCGTGTGTGCATGCCCGTGTGTGCTCACCCCTCCCCCAATGTGGACACACAAAATCTCCGTACAGTCCTAACAAATGAAAGGCTATAAAAACTAAAACTTTAACACGCACACCCCTCCCCTCCTCCTCTTCTTTGTCCCTCTTCTCCTCTATTCTTTTGTGTTTTGAGACAGGGTCCTGCACACCCCAGGCCAGACTCAAAACTCTGTTTGCAGCTGAAGATAACCTTAAACTCCTGATCCCTCTGTGACAGGCAGTCTTACAAATAAGTGTCACCAACCTACTTAGTCAATAATACTTTTAAAATTCACAGGGAAGACTGCCTTCCAAGTTTTAAAGAATGACAGCTTTCCCAGAACAACAACAAAAAACCCTTTTCAGAGACCAGTGCAAGGTCAGAAACCCTGGGCTGGAATTGACAAATTGCTGGAGGCTGTGGGCAAGCTTGAGAGTTAGACATTCCCTGTGCAACTCTGCCCCAAGCAGCGGCAGGTGTTTGTTTTACCTCCAGGAGCTCCACCAGCTCCCAGCCAATATCAGAAACGCCCTAGCCTGGCTTCTGGAAGTGGGGGGAGGAGAAAAGAAAACATTCTGAAATACGCCAGAGCATTCCGTTCTTCTTTTAAAGGCCTTAGGAAAAACAATTCTACTAGAACTTAACCTGCTGACGTGTTTCAGAGCCTGAGCAACCTTGGGGAAAGAGATACTCAATTCCAGCTCTCTGGAGTCTCTCACATAGATGGGACATACAATGTGTGAAGGATGTGGGTGGGTGGGTGGGAAGAATGGGGATGGGAGAGATAGCCAGCTCCGGAACTCCTCCAGACATTCTGCCCTGCCAGATGGGCACAGGGATTGAGAGACAGTGGGGAAAGCCACGGTTGGAGAGCTCAGCTGATACATCCACGGCACAATGCCTGTCCTGAAGGTCAAGGAACATGGCAGGAGAGCAGAAAGACTGTAAAGAGCCAGAGGATCAGGGAGTTTGCTACAAGATCGTGTCTTTTCCTAAAGTCAGAAGCCGCATCCGTGAAGTCTCATTGAACGTGGCTGCCTAAACATGAGCCGAGGGAGTGTGGTAGCAAGGTTGGGCTGCCTCTGTAGCCAGCACTGTGCACATAGATCGGCTGTGCTGATGGCTTGTCAGATGGAACCGCAGACGCAGAATCTGCAGAAGAAATAGTTGATACATTAAACTCCATTCGAATTCAAACCTTCCAGGCAGGATGATGCATGTCTATCTCCTCGGAACTGGAGAGGCTGAGGCAGAAGGATCACAAGTTCAAGGCCAGCCTAGGATACGGAGTGAGTTCCAGCCAATTTCATTTGCACGGTGAAAACTCGTCTTGAACATGGATAGAGATGTGGGGTGAGGTCAGGAAGGAAAAGGAGGGAGAGGTGTGGAGGGATACAGAGAGAGAGAGAGAGAGAGAGAGAGAGAATATCAGCACAAGGAAAGATACATAACAACACCCTTCCCCCAAAGATATAGAACACCATGCATTCTTAGGGAATTGCAAATTAAAAAAAAGAATGAGACACCTAGTATTATGACTACAATCTAAACTCTACAAACATCGGGAGCTGGGAAAGATGTGGAGCTAAAGGAAGTTTGATTCTTCGCTGACTAGAAATGCAAAATAATACAATGACATTGAAAGAGTTGTGAAATCGAGTTTATTACACGATCCAACAATAATACTCTTTAGTATTTGCATAGATGACCTGTAAACTTAGACCCATACAAAAAGACCTTGTACGTGTTTATAACAGTTTCATTCATCGATGCCCAAACCTGGAAGCAACCATGATGGCCTTGAGTAGATGAATGGACAAAAAAATAAGTGGTGGGGAATTCTGTTAGTGAATTTTTTTTCAGGTATAAAAAGAAGCTGTTGAAACCATGAGAAGACAGAGCAGCAAGAAGTTCTTGACTTCTTTGAGAACTGAATGACCTTTTCACAGGGGTCACATATCCGATATCTTGCATATCAAATATTTACATTACGATCCATAACAGTAGCAAAATTACATTTATGAAGTAACAATAAAAATAATTTTATGGTTATGGGGGGTCACTGCAATATGAGGAACTGTATTAAAGGGTCGCAGCATTAGGAAGGTTGAGAACCACTGACATAGAGGGGCTTTAAGTGCGCTATGTGGAAGAAGCCAAAGTAAAAAGGCCACAAACTCTATGATCCTAATTATGGGACACTATGGTTTCCTTGGAACCTCAGAGCTGGTGACAATATGCAGGATTTCTAGGAGCTGGTGGAAAGGGGAGAGACTAGGTATGATACAGAGGATCTGAGGGACAATGAAACTCTTCAGTGTTGTATTGTCATGGAACACACATAGCTCAACATTGGCTGATACCCACAGGATACACACACCAAGTTTGAGCCCCATGGCAAGCTGTGGCCTTTGGGTGATGAGAGTGTATCAGTGCAGGCTCGTCAATGTTGATGTATGTTCCCCTCTTGTAGGGAATGTCAACAGGCAGTCATGGAGAGAGGCTACAAAAGCGTGACAACGGAATATAAGACAACTTTCTCTACTCTCTAATCAACTTTGCTGTGAGCTTAACACTGCTGTAAAATGTAATAGAAGTTCATTAACCTTTTCAGAAATGTAGGTACCTACAGGCCATCTGCCTACTACACTTAGTAGGCAGTGAGAGCAGCCAAGGCTCGGTAAATGGAAGGAGCTGGCCCAGAACAAGTACAGCAAGTTCAATGCAGAGGCAGGGTTAATGTCACACCATACAGCCTCTCTGTTCTATAGTCATCAGACTGCCACAAACCAAGAGTCAGCCCATTGTTTTCTGTTAGACAGTGATTAGTGCATGCTCTTATGAAGTCAAAAGCAAGAACAAACAATGCCAGGCTTGGTGGCACACACCTGTAATCCTAACACTTGAAAGGTTGAGGCAAGATGATCTAGGGTTCAAGGTTAGCCTGGGCTACAAAACAGGACTGTCTCAGAAACAAAACAGAGCAAATCCACAAGCAAGCCACAGCAACCCACAAACTCTCTAAGCTGTTGGGAATGCTAGGCCTAATTTATGACTCAAGCTCTTCTAACCCTTCAGGGCTGGAGGTGGCCTCAGAGACCAGAATCAGGAAAGGAGCCTAAGGCCTTTCTTTCCCGGAGGCCTGTTCTTGGTCTTTCTGCTCTCAACTGAAGGCCAGAACAGGACACACATTAAGTAAACTCTTCATAAGGTTGTAGTCATTCACTGCAAGATTCAGGGTTTTTCTTTTGTGTGTGTGCGGGGGGGGGGGGGAGGTTGTTGTTGTTGCTGCTGCTATCATTAATTGTTTGGCAGAAGCTCTTGGCATACAACCAAGACTAGCCTGACCCTTCAGCTCCTCCTCTTTCCACCTTCCAAATGCTGTGGTTACAGCTATAAGCCAATATACTCTCTGGGTTCCTAAAAATAGTTTAATTAACATATGTGGAAGGCAGTATAACATCACAATAAATGTCAGTATATGCATAAATTGCCAGATCTTGGACTTAGCATTTCCCTGTGATGAAAATGTGCAAAATCTTCTCTAGGGCCAGGCCTGCTAGCACATGAAAGGGCCAACAGCTCAAGACCTGTTGAACTACAGAGGAAATTTAAAACCAGTCTAGGCAATTTATTGACACCCTTTCTCAACTTTTTAAACAACAAAATCTTCTCTTCTCATTCTGAAATCTACAATGACCCAGAACACTTTTTACTTATGTTCAAGATGCAAGCCGCCAGGCTCTCCTGTCTGACCACAGTGGTCACAGGAGCCCCCTCCTGAACTTCTCGGCTGTCCCCTCACCTGGTGCAATCCACACCACAATTCCAGTCAGAGGAAGTGCTGCCACGTGAACTGGCTTGGATCTCCGCTCCAGTGAACCTCATACCCTGGATCATTGCCTTACAGAATGTCCAGGCCTCAGTCATGTCTGTCCTCTCTGGTGACTCTTCCCACAAAAACCCCCACCCATGCAATGCCCGGGTCACCCTACATGCCAAGCTGTTCCACTTCTGGGCCTTTGCTCATAACTGTTCCACCTGCCAGTAATAAGCTCTCCATTAAGGTCAGCCAACCTGGTGATAGCATACTCACCTTTCAAGACAGTAATAGAAAACTTTCCCGAACTCCTCGGCTGAATCAGCTATTCCCTTCAGCATACCGTAGAAATCAACACCAAAAATGCCTCTGCAGTGCCTATTATGTCCTGTTTTTCTGTCTTTGTGTAGGTAACCAATTCTATTAGTTTATGGTTTATTCTTCTGTTTCTTTCTGCATAAATGAGCAGATGTAAATATATATGTGTGTATATATACTGTATATATAAACTTTTACTTCTTCTTAGGAAAGAAGGAATGTCACACCGACATACTTTCTGCACTTTGCTTTTGCAATGTTAGCTCTAGAACCCTGGACCTCCTACACATGCTAAACAAGTACTCTGTTGTGATCTAGCTGCCCTCACTCCCCCTGACCGACAGCAGAACTTCCTTGTGGTCTGTAATTGACAAGGATGTCTGTGTTCTTTATGGCTGGTGGTCTTCTGCAGAAGCATTCCCAGTACACAATGCCCTAATCTTGACCTCCAGCTGCTCAAAGGTATAAAAGGCTTTAGCTGAGGCAAAATAAAGATTGCTGTTCCTCCAACTGAAAAGAAGCCTCCGTGTTTCAATCCCGGAACACCTGCCAGTCTCGGCATCCAGGCTGTGCTGGCGTGGCAAGTGGAGGTTCCACCGACATCTGGAAAGTGGGGATTCATGAACGGGGTCACTCCGTCTGCCGGCTAAATCGAGGAGCGTATTGGGGAAGGTAATGTGTTCATTTTTTCATCCCCAGAGATACTCTGAGGGACATCCTCCAAAAGATTAGCAAGTATAAAGAGGCGGGAGGGTGAATTGAAGGCCTCAAAAAGTAACTGAAACCTTTAAAGCAACAAGGCATGGAAGTAACAAGCAAGACAGCCGAAGATTTCGTACAATAGCTCAAGTTAGCCCCTGGTTTATTACGGGGTTTAAATGTTCCAGACTGGGAAAAAGCCAAGTCAGATTAAAAGGAAAGAGGAGGCAGGAGGGTGAATTGAGGGCCTCAAAAAGATAGAATATGTACAGGTGTATGTTAGTATGTTGATTGTGTTGTCTTTTGTGTTCTGGGCTGGAGAAAGACATTTGATTCTGGGAACTGCTAAGAAAGGTATTTTGACTTTAAAATATGGGCCTAAGGATTTGATGAATTGGAAAAGAGGTTCTGCTTTTGTCTCCACAGAGGATGAGAACCTGTGGATTCATTGCAAATTTATGTGATTTGATTCACCAAGACCCCCTGAAATGTTGATGTAAAATACCCCCAAGAATGCAGCACCCCCACTCAGCAGGAAGTAGCCAGACAGGTTGACAACTCCCAAATTCCCTAAAAGATTGTTGAAGTGGGGCCCCTTCAATGGTTCCAGAGCAGGAGCATCAAACCTGCTTCCTTGAGTTTTGCTCCACTCAGCTGGAGCAGAGCTTTGATAGGTGGCTGCGGCAAAAGGCATGTTGCCCTGGCCCAGTCGGTGCCCAGCCTGGGGGACTCCAGGCAGTATCAGGAGTATCAGCAAATATGGCAACAAGTGCTGGACCATAGAAGATCAGCAGAAGAGAGACCTTGGAATCACCGCAGCTGTGATTGCCGTTATTGTTATCTCTGCCACGGCAGATACTGCTGCCGGAGTTGCTCTCTCCCAGACTGTGAAGACAGCTGAGACTGTCAACCAGCTAGCTGAAAGAGTCAGCAATGCTTTGGACATTCAAAATGATCTTAATGGACATATTCAATTGGTCATATTGACCTTGAACCAACAAGTGGCTCTGGTTCAGGAGCAGGTGGACTATCTTTGGACTTTTCAACAGTTAATCATGTGTGTTACTCATGGCACTGTATTGCATGCTTCTGCTACTGTTATGGAACTCAACTGTCATATGAGAGGGGTTTGGAATACTGCTTTTGTTAATTTTATCACCCAGTTAGTACATGCTAGATAGTTGCAGCGCTGGTCTGGATGGTTGGCACTGTCAGTCCTGGGGATACTTGGTTTAGGGCTATGTATCTGGGTAGCCACACATGGGCAATACCTTGGGGGCAGGATGCCACCCAAGACAGGAAATATTAGAGGGCTGTTTCCCACGATAGGCAAGGTATTCCACCCCAAGTAACAAGTCAGGCACCGTTTAAATGAAATGGGGGGAGGGGAGGAGTTGTGATCTAGCT
>PVIU01033568.1:0-12264 GCA_004026605.1 Ondatra zibethicus
TTCTGCCTCATTGATTTGCGTGTAATTCTCTGCTTTTCCTGTTTGCATTTGTTTGTATACATATCTGTGTTATTCTTAGTGCATATGGTGTTTAAAGGTGGAAACATACTTAGTATTGAGTGCATTCCTAACTCTGATTTGTCTCCTACCCACAAGCTGTGTTCTGTGAAATACACTGATCCAGCATACTCACTTGGGTGGCAGAGAAAGTTTTATCAAGTCAGTTTAGTGCATCACATTGCTTAGAGGTTATCCAGGCATGTGGGCATGTAAAGGCTCCTGGTTTTTACAGTAAATAAATTGTCCATGTTTATCTTGGCACCCTCCATAAATGCTTGAGTGTAAAACACTGTAATGTGTAGGGTTGTGCTGGGCATGCTGATCTGGAAAATGTAACAAAAATTATGAATAAGGTTTTCTTTAAAGCTTTTTAAAACTTCAAATAAAATTGACTGCATCTGACTAACTTTTCAAAAATTAAAGCATTTTGATAACTGATGATTATATTTTCTTACAGAAATTACATTTTTAAGTACAGTGTGGATTTTTTTTTCACCTGAGAAATTACTTTTCAGTACTGTGGAGTCTTTAAAGAGAATCTGTAAGACTATAAAGATTGTGATTTTTTTGTTGGAAAGGATTTCTTTGTTTTTTTATGCTATTGCATTGATTTCTAAACTATTTTTCTTCCATATGAATTTATGTATATATTGAAAAAGTATGTTTACTGTTTCAGAGAGCATGACACAGGAGAGGAGGCCTCCCAAACTTGCCTTTATGTCAAGAGGTGTTGGTGACAAAGGTTCATCTAGTCATAATAAACCAAAGGTTACAGGTATGGAGGCCATTTTTGGTAGTTTATATGATAATCTGATTCTCCAAGATGTTAAATAAGCTATATGTTATCATATATAAATATAAAAAATATATACATATATATATGTATGTA
This sequence comes from Ondatra zibethicus, assembly GCA_004026605.1. NCBI lineage: Eukaryota > Metazoa > Chordata > Mammalia > Rodentia > Cricetidae > Ondatra > Ondatra zibethicus. The sequence continues at coordinate 950 of PVIU01033568.1, forward strand.
TGTATACATATAACTTGTTCCTACACTTTATGTAAACTAAAATTTTATGTACATGATTTTAAGTGAGGATGCCGTAAAGAAACCCCCGAAATGGCCAGCCTATGAGTTGTGGAGGGAGATTTTTATTTGGATAAGAGAGAGAGAGAACATCTGGCTGTGTTACATGCCTTCAATCCCAGCACTCAGGAGGCAAAGGCAGGTGGATCTCTGTGTTCGAGGCCAGCCTGGTTGACAGAGCAAGTTCCAGCAAGTTCCAGACAGCCAAGGCTAGAAAAACCCTAGAGGGGGGAAAGAAAGAGAGAGGGAGGGAGGGAGGGAGGGAGGGAGGGAGGGATGAAGGATTGAACATGACCAGGACTATCTGCAAGAGAAGTGAGAATAGTGGGGGCAGGGGGAAATCTTGCCTTTATATGGATTACAAATGGGTAGCTGGGGGTAGGGAAGCCCATGAGGTGGAGGGAATTTAAGGTAGGGAAGAGGTGAGAAAAGCTAAGATGGGCTGTGAAATGTGTAACAGGTACTTGTAATATTGGTGGAGCCTGGAGGCCAGAATGTACTTTGCTAATGCTAATAGATGCTACAGATAACCATATCTCTTCTGCCAGTGATTAGGGAAATGACTCCTTTTGGCAGAGAGGAATTGACTTCACAAGTTCCTAAGAAGTGCTTTTTGTCTAACCACCAGAAATCTTCCTATAGTCCTTTGGGGTTGGAGGAAATAGAGTTTCCTTGGACCTGATACTAGGGACATGGAGACATGGAAAGTCCTGAGACTTGCTAGCTATTACTAGACAGCCAGCATGCCTATCTTAATTGGCAAATTTCAGGCTAATGGAAAACCTCTTCAAAAGAAAACAAAAATAACAAGATGATGGCTCTTGAGGACTAACACACACACACCTGCAGACAAAACCACATGTCATACATGCAGAAATGATACCATTAGATCACTACTCTCAGATATAAAAAAGCTATAGATTTCTTGTTTGTGGATGAGCGCCTTGCTAAGTTTCCTGTGCTGACTTTCAATTTCTGGACTCTGGTGATCAGGTTTCCGAGTAGCTGGCTACAGGTGTACCACATAAAGTCTGAGTTAAGCTATGGGGTTCAGAGCTTTTTGCTTTACATTAAAACACAGTTGGCTTCAGTATGTGCGGTGGAATTCCTACTGATCACCAATGAAGTGTCTTTGTAGTTAATATAGAGGCAGGTAAGTGTCTTTAACTGTTTGTGATACAGGTATAATTTCTCCTTATTTATCAGTCACCCTATTGACCAATGGTTCTCAACTTTCCTAACGTTGTGACCCTTTAATACAGTTCCTCATGTTGTGGTGATCTCCAAACATTGTTGCTACTTCATAACTGTATTTTGCTACTGTTATGATCGTAATATAAATATCTGATATGCAGGATGTCTGATATGTGACTCCCAAAGGGGTCGCTACCTACAGGTTAAAGACTGCAGCTATAAACCTATGAGGTATGTGGAAGCTAACAGAATGAGAATTACATGTTCTCTACTGGTATCATGGGGAAGTTTCTGGAAGAGAAATAAGTTTTACTTAGCATTTTGAAATTGAGCTTGGATTACATCTAGTTATCAAGACCTACATAATTAATCTCTAGTATAATTTGTTCTGCAATAAATATAATTTGTGAGAAATTATGGTGTTTTGTTTTTTTCAGACATGGAAAAATTAAGAACTTTTATTATTATTTTTTTGACTGTGAATGACACTTTATTCACTTATTTTCTTTACGACTGAAACTCCGGGAATTCCAGATTAACATCCTTGCCCGTGAGCTTCTAATACACACCAGAAAATGTTTTGATCTGGGTTCTGCTTGTTTTGCTGAGCTTTGTTTAAATGAACCTTTAGGAGCTGACTGCCATCCAGTCACACGGAGTATCCACAGTTTCACTTGGGAAGAACAAGTCCCCAAGGATGGCGTCATGTACAGCTGCCAGGGTGCAGCTTTTGGGTGCTTTTGCTTATTCTTTTGTACAGCTTTTCTGAGTTGGCTTGGGCAGAATCTTCCTTGAGCAGAGAAGACTGCATGCTTCTCACTAAACTTTTTCTCTAATTCATGAACCAGCCAGACTTGGGTTTTCTGGAAAGATTTCTACTGAGAAACTGGTGCTAAAATAAGGATGGCTTTCTGACCGTCACCAGCTTCAGTTTCCTTGGCTGTGGTGGGTGATACTGAGTTTCCACAGCTGTGCTTTGAGATCTGAGTTCATCTCCAGCTCGAGCAGTGCATGAAAGATGCTAGACTCGAAGTCATATGTCTTCTTGTCATTGGGCTTCATAGTCTTGGTGCTTGAGCTGGTCACGGCCTTCTCCTGAAAGGAGGAAAGTACCACTGGTCATGTGGGTCGTGAGCTGCATTGCCAGGCCATTGCCAGGCACAGGCCGAATATTCCACCACATCCCTACTGAGGGCACAGGGCCTCAAAGGTCCATCCTCCTAAACTACAAAGAACAAGAAATTGTGTTAATAAAATTCTAAGATGTTTCTATTGTAAATCTAAAAAAAAATTAAATTATTTTCTTGTAATGTTGGGGATCAAAGTGAACAGAACCTTATAAGCTAGGCAAGTACTTTATCACTCAGGTATTGTTCCAGACACTGAAATTACTTTTTTATTTTTTATTTATTTTTTTGGTGCTGGCATCAAATCTGGCATCTTACACAACTAACATAGGACTCTATTACTGAGCCACATACCCACCCTAAGCTTGAATGTTTCTAACTTAATTTGTTTATCAGTTTGTATGATCACATTTGAAGTTTATGAAAGGAGATTATAATCACAAGTCACTTATTAATGGGATGAGTTCTGAGAAGTGCATCATTCGGCAGTTAGGTTTTTCTGTGACTGTTGTATGAGACCTCTTGTTTGTTCCCAGCTGCTCAGCCCCAAAATAATCACACAGAAACCATATTATTTGCAATACTGTTTGGCCAATAGCTTAAGCGTATTTCTGGCTAACTCGTCTTAAATTAACCCATCTCCATTAATCTGTGTATTGCCACAAGGCTGTGGCTTACCGGGTAAAGTTCCGGTGTCTCCGGTAGGGCTACATGGCTTCTCTCTGACTCTGTCCTTCTTTCTCTCAGCATTCAGTTTAGTTTTCCCCACCTAGCTCTGTTCTACTTTATCAGGTTAAGCCAGTTTCTTTATTAACCAATGGTATTCACAGCATGTGGAGGGGAATTCCACATCATGTAACCATCATAGAATGCATTTCACAAACCTTGGTGAAAGAACTTTCTGTATGTCTAGGCTCTATAACACTGCTGGATGTTCTTTTGTTGACTGTAATGGGGTTTCATCCTGTGGGTCGTGACCCCTTTGGGTTTGAATGACCCTTTTATTGGGGTCATTTAAGACCATTGGAAAAAAAAGATATTTATATTAAAATTCACAACAGTGGCAAAATTGCAGGTATGAAGTAACAACAAAAATAATTTTCTGGTTGGGGTTTGCCACAATGTGAGGTATTATATTAAAGGGTGGCAGAATTAGGAAGGTGGAAAACCACTATTATATGGTATGAATGATAGAGGTTACATTTGCGAGCCAGTAATTTCATCAAATTAAAGTAGAGGTGACATTGAGAAATAGACTACATGGAATGATGTTTTTTTTTTTTTTTTTTTTTTTGAGTCCGGGTTTCTTTAGATAGTCTGTAGTGTCCTGGAACTTGCTCAATAGACCAGGTTGGCCTCAAACTCAGATATGCCCACCTCTACTAAGTGCTGGGATTAAAGGCTTGTGTCACCACTGACCACCAGAATGGTTTCTTAGAGCTTTAATATAAATGGCTAACTTTTATATTAATTTTATAACTCCTACTCTCTTCTGTGTTGACTAATTACCAAACTTTTAAAGCCGAAGACAATACAGTACTATGTATATGTAAATTAATTGTGTGAGCAGTTGTTATACCATATGCATATTAATTTATTTATAAAATTTCTTTTTGTAACATATTGGCTTTTTTAAAAATGAACTTTTCTTGTTCCATAGGATCTACCTCAGACCCTGGAAGTAGAAGCAGATCAGAATTATTTTATACCTTAAATGGGTCATCTGTTGACTCACAACAACAGTCCAAATCCAAAAATTCATGGTACATTGATGAAGGTAATCTATAATTTTAGTCATCTTTATAATGATACCCTCTGTTTAATATGTAAGGGGAAATGACTTTTTCATCAATATTTGTTAATTTTGGAAACAGTGAATAGATCATTGCTAATATGACAATATTGCTGAACTAAAATATTAAACATAGTTTGAACTACACTGTTATTAGGGTTGATGATACATTTGAAATATGTTAGTAATCTGGGTTTTGTTTTGCTTCGTTTTTTTTTTTTTTTTTTTTTTTTTCACCCAAGACAGGGTTTCTCTGTATAATAGTCCTGGCTGTCCTAGAACTTGCTCTGTTGACCAGACTGGCCTCAAACTCGCAGAGATTCACCTGCCTCTGGTTCCTGAGTGTTGAGATTAAAAGTGTACACCACTATGCCCAGCAGTCTGTTCTTACCTCTTAATACATCTGCTTAGGATCAACTGTTTCTAGAAATGAAGTGACTCATTTAAAGCCTTGCCTATCTTACTTTCTTTAAAACATACTACCTTTCCTTGTTTCTTAGATATCATTCTCCTTTCATGTATTTATTTCCTTCATCTGTACAGCAAATAGTTATTTAGACAGTCTCAGGCTACAGTGACAAAGAATAAAATAGATACAGCTCCCTGCCCTGTTTGAAGTTGTAGTTAGAGTGTTAAGATAAAAATTCATCAGACACAGGTATGTAGACTTGCAGAGGTGCTGAGGACAGTGACAGGACTTGGTGCTGTGGGGGTGCTGGCGAGGTCACAGGTCAGCCCTGGTGCTTAGTACCTGGAGGCAGGAACTGAAGCAGAAGCCATAGAGGAGTGCTGCTTACTGGCTTGTTCCTCATGGCTTGCCCAGTCTGCTTCCTTACACAACTCAGGACTACCTGCCCGGGGTGGCACTGCCCATAGTGGGCTGGGCCTTCCAACATTAATCATTAATCAAGAAAATGCTCTATAGGTTTACCTATAAGCAATCTGATAGAGTAATTTTCTCAATTGAGGTTCTCAAATAACTCTGCCCTGTGTCAAGTTGACAGAAAACTAACTAGGACACCAGGAAAATGGTGCAACCAGAGGAATACCATGTGCTAGGCTATGGAAATGGCATATATAAAGACCTCTGAGAAGAATGAAACCTCGTAGACTAGAAAGATCCAGAGGAGGAAGGGGAACAACCTACAGGGCCAGGCTACATGTAGCCTATTTATAACCCTCTGAAGGAAAATGGAGAGCCACTGAAAAAGTTTAGTAAAGAGTGGGATTACCAGGTTTGCCTTTTGGAAATGGCATTCTGGTAGAGGTCAGACAGTAGACTGGAGTGAATGTAATAAGTGGATACCCTTGATGGCTGTTACAGGGCCCAATAACTGATCATAGTTTCTGAGATAAGACTTGGGGGAAGATGTAGAAGTAAGTTGATATAAAAGGATATTGCGAGTTGGACTGAAAGGAGATACAGGTAGACTGAACGTAAGAGTTGAGGAAGAAAGACATACCCTTGGTTTTCTGGATCATGTACTTAGATGGCAGGAAGTAGGAAATGAGTTTGATTTGAACATGTTTCATTAGAGGGTCCCTTAAAGCTTCCCAGAGGTGAATCATTAAGTAGACAGTTGAATGTATGGATTTATATCATGGAAGAGAAATAAGAGCTAGAGAAATCCATTTGTAGGTTGCCTTTACACAGGAGGATTCAAATGTTGAAGGACTTAATGACTGGAATGGGAGGGAGAGAAGTTGTTAATGGAGTCTAAGGAAAAGTAATAGTGGGGCTTTGGAGAAAACCAAGAGACGGTTGGGTCAAGAGTGCACTGAGTAAGTAGACAGCAGTCTTGAATTCTCTGAGAGGGCACATGACGTGAAGCCTACATAAAGCTCTTCTGATGCAGCCTCTGGAAGTCACTGTGGACCCCAGTCACTTCTGTCATGGGGAGAATTCATCAGAGGCCCGATTGGGGTGAGCTGAGGATATGGAGTGAAGCAATTGAGCTAGGACAAGAAGTTGGGTTTCTTCCTTGTGTGTGTATATATGTCTGTCTGTCTCTCCTCACTTTCCACCCCTGGTCTGGCTGACTGCTCTTCACCTCTTAAACTGAAACCTTTTCTCCCGCTGTACTCACTCACTTTCTTAGGTTAGGTTAAGTGTCCTTGAAGTGGTTTTGGTTATTTGCCTGTCTTTTCTAGTGCTTCTACAGTGCTTTGTATTCAGTAGATTAAGTAAACTAAATGAAAATATAGATTTATAGTGTTCTAAGTCTCTATGAGGACTGCTTATGACATGGAATAAGTTATATATGAATAGCTTATATTCAGTTATAAGCTAAAATACAGAGTAAAATCTACAGTTGCATACTATAAGTTACGTATATACTTACACAGAAAGTGACCTGAGTCACTGCCACATCTGCTTCACGCACTGAGTGGGGTTTTGCGAGCATAGGCAGCATGACCTGCCTCCCTCAAGAATTCACCCTTGCTCACAGCAAGACGTGTGTCTAAATGGCGTTCCTTTAGGAGGAGGGCCTGTCTCCTGGTGGATTACTTTTGTTAGGATTAGTCTACGATACCAATTTTCAGCTCTCTAACTTCTGGAGAGTGTCTTTGGCCTCTTCAAACCCTGCTGGTCTCTGGATGTGCACAGGGACCATCCAGGATGATGTGAAGAAGAGTGGCCATGCCCTGTCAATTCGAGCAGCTTCACAGATGCTTTCCAAGGTACTGATTGATTTTTAAGAAAGAGGCTTTCATAATCTAGACAGTGTTGATTCTTCCAGTTTATGCTGTACTTTCATCTCCCTTTTTATTAATACAAATTCTGTATTGTACTAGTGTCTTAGTCACTATTCTGTTGCTATGAAGAGACACCATGACCAAGGCAGCTCTTTTAAAAGAAACCAATCACTTGGGTCTTACTTGCTTTAGTTTTAGAGGCTTAATCCGTGATCATAGTGGGAAACATGCAGTCATGACACTGGAACAGTAACTGAGAGCTTTACATCCCGATCTACAGGCAGCAGACAGAGGAAACGAAACTGAGGCTGGTATGGACTTTTGAAAGCTTAAAGTCCACCACAGTGACACACCTTCTCCAGTAAGGCCACTCCTCCAAACCTTTGTCCTTTTCAAACAGTTCCACCTCATTGTGACCAAGAATTCAAGTATATGAACCTCTGGGAACCATTCTCATTCAAACTACCATGACTAGAATATTCATAACTTCTTGATATACTAGAATCTAATGTATTATTCAATAATTTCATGAAATAATATTGGTCCTAAAAGACTTACATGGAAAACTGGATATAATGGAACATGCTTGTAAATTCAGCATTTGGGAAGTAGAGGTAGGAAGATCAAGAGTTCAAGTATAGCCTTGACTACGTAGAAATTTGGAGGATATCCTGTGCTACATGGTACCCTGTTTCAAAATTAAAAATGCAAGTATGTTGTTTTCATCCAGCTCTTTCATTCTTTTTTTTTTCATTATATGGGTACTTTGTCTGCATGTACATCTGCCCACCAGAGGGGAGCATCAGATGTTTGTGAACTGCCATGTGGTTGTTGGGAATCAAATTCAAGACCTTCAGAAGAGCAATGAGTGCTCTTAACCACTGAGCCATCCCTCCAATCCAGCTCTTTCTTTCCTCCACTCTCTTCTGCACTATTCCTTGAGCCTTAGAGGAGATTGTAGAAATGTCCTGTACAAGGTCGAATCCCCAGCAGTTCTGCATTCTGCATGTGGTGGTTAGCCATGAGTCTGTACTCACCCTTGCTCACTACAAAGAGAAGAGTCTCTGACAGAGGATGAGAATAGCATTGAAGACACATAGCTTTTGAAATGACATCTCATGTTGGTTTGTGCATTCACTTAACCTGTTTACTAGTAAGGGCAAGGATCTCTCATTGATTTATTGGTTACTTGAGTTTCTTCTGTGAATTACCTTTTCAGATCTTTCATCTTTATTTCCTGGTCTTATTGAAGTTATCTTTAGAGAAAAGTGTATTACAAGTATTCTCTTCTTTGTTTAAGGTCACTCTAAGCTACAGCCCCTTTTCAAGAACAGGTTCTTAATTTTAATCAGATGATATTTGTCATTTCCCCTTATGGTTTATATTCTTACTTCTAATTACTCTCTTCCTTGAAGTCATAAAAAAACATTGTTCTATATTGTATTCTAGACAAGTACCGTTTGCCAGTCACATTTTTTTAATGCTATCTGGAACTGACTTTTGCAGAGTATGAGTAAGATTCTGGTTTATTAGTCTGTTGTTATTGTTTTGCTTTATTTTTCCATGCTGGGAACTGAATTTAGGGCCTCATATTTGTCCTGCAAACTCCTAGTATATTCCTAGTCCCAACTTAATTTTTAAAATTTTTGTTTTGCTTTGTTTTTTGAGACAGGGTTTCACTGTGTAGCTCTGGCTGTCCTGGAACTCACTTTGTAGACCAGGCTAGCCTCAAACTCACAGGATCTGCCTCCCAAGTGCTGTTATTAAAGGTGTGCACTACCACTGCCCTGCCAATTTTTAAAGTAGTGTGCATGCGTGTGTGTGTGTTTGTGTGTGTGCATGTGTGCGCTTGCGTGCATGTGCTTGTTCTTGTGTAAGCTCCTGTGTAACCCATGCATGCAGAATTCCACAGAAGCTAGAAGAAGGAGTCAGATTTGCTGAAACTGGAGTTACAGGCAATTGTGAGCTGCCACGTGGGTGCTAGAAACCAAATCCAGGTTCTCTAAAAGAACTGTAAACCCTCTTGACTGCTGAGCCATCTCTCCAGCCCCTAATGTTTTTAAGCATATGTCTTATTGACTATCTCAACAATATTAAAAAGGTCATTCTTGCCTGCTGAGAAGCAGTGCGTGCCTGCCAGCTGCATTAGTCACTTATGGAAACAACTTTTGGCTGTTTTCTTTACTGTAAGTTTGGTTTTTTTTTTTGAGTTGTTTTCTTGGTGTTTATTTTGACTTAAGCTTTTTTATTCCTTTTCCCACTTTCATTTTTGTTTCTCTTTTTGTTCTGTCTTTCTGATATAACAAGCTATATGTAAGTTAATTAATACTTAGCTTTTTGTTTTTTTGTCTAAAATTGACTATCAATAGTTTTCTTTTAAAAACATTACTTATCTGTATTCCACAGATGTTCTTTGGTTTCCTTTCTCTCTTTTTTCCTTATTTTTAAAACTTTTTTCTTGTTTTCTTTGATCCATGGGTTATTTAAAATTGTTATTTAATTTTTGTATCTCTTCATACTAATGTCTAACTTAATCATATTATGGGAAAGAATATGATCTATGTGATACTGACGAGACTCAATGCCAGATTACTGAGTCAAAAAGTGTGGAGGTAGAGAAGAGGAGCAAGAACATTATTCAGAGCCAGTGAGTTTACAGTGCTTTCAGAGTGTTTTCAAGCAGACTTGCAAAGGGATCGTGTGATCAGTTAGACTAGAACTTTGTATTGTTTTTAGAGATGCAGGCATATTTGATGTTCTTGAACAGCCTTTTCTAATTAAGGACAATTTTTCATAGTTGCAGAAGACCCTGCAAAGTCACTTACAGAGCTGTCTCCAGACTTTGGACATTCATCACCTCCACCACAACCTCCTTCTATGAATCCCTTATCCGGCGAGAACAGATTTCACTCTCTACCGTTCAGCCTGACCAAGATGCCCAATACTAATGGCAGCATTGCTCACAGTCCACTGTCACTGTCAGTGCAGTCTGTGGTGGGCGAGCTAAACAGCACACCTGTCCAGGAGAATCCACCCTTGCCCATCTCTTCTGGTAATGCACACGGCCTAGAGGTGGGCTCACTGGCTGAAGTGAAAGAGAATCCCCCATTCTATGGTGTTATCCGTTGGATTGGCCAGCCACCTGGGCTCAGTGACGTGCTAGCTGGACTGGAACTGGTAATTTATTTTGGCTTCAAATCTACAACTTTTCTTCATGAGGTTTTACAACTAGGTTTTCCTCTATTAGATAATTTCTTGGGAAGTTATTTTTTTTTCTCAAAAAAAAAGCCAGTAGTAGAGGAAATATTTTCTTATAGTATTGTCTACCTTCACCCTTTGCCATTCCTCAGGCTTCTCGCCTGCTTATTCCTCATGTTTGTTTGTGATCAAGGAATAGATTGATTTTTAGACTAGAATATGTAATCTCCACATACAAACAGAATGCAGCAAAGAAAGCAGTTCAGTGACCAGCTTTCCTTCTTATTCCTTAGCCTCCTCCCATTGCAGTCAGTTCAGGGATGTGATTGACTTTAAAATTAATCATCATGTTTGGAGTCTTTGGGAGAGGGGAAGGTTTTATTTTTGGGTCTTACAAAAGCATATTGTACCGGGAGGGGCAACTTGAATAAATTTAGCTATTACCTAAATATAGTTTTTAATTTTTTTCACTTGTCTTTTTGTTGTTGAGGAACTAAGTAATTTATCTACTCCTGCCCCTTGATTTTAATACTTTTGAAATGGCCCAGGGAAACTCAGTAAACCAGGGAAGTTCTAAGGATGTATTTTGAAAGGAAATGCATCAAATACTTCCCGGAGGGCTAAGGAATTATTTTCTTAAACCACCACCTGAGTGTCAAAGCAGCAGTTAGTCAGTCCGTTTTCCTTGGTGCTGTCCTGTTCAGTACAGATTTGAAAAGAAATTCAGAAAAAGTGAAAACTCCATAGCTCTTCCCGGTATAACACATATGCAAACCTTTCTTTTTCAGGAAGATGAATGTGCAGGCTGTACGGATGGCACTTTCAGGGGCACGCGCTACTTCACCTGCGCCGTGAAGAAGGCGCTGTTCGTGAAACTGAAGAGCTGCAGACCCGACTCTAGGTTTGCGTCATTGCAGCCTGTTTCTAATCAGATTGCAAGGTGTAATTCTTTAGGTAATTGGATACTTTTAATTTATTTACCCATCTGGAATGACTGTTTCATGCTACTTTTCAGTATCTGAGGGTGACAGTGTTTAAATGATTTATTTACTGCCAGTGTTCATCAAGTTTCAAAGTTGGTAAAGATTCTTACTTGGTGCTTAAGAGAGTTGTCCTAAGAGGAGATACATTGAAAGAAGAGTTAGGAAAAGTGTTTAAGTTCTAAAGAGTGAAAGGCAGTGTTTTTTCTTCTCTTTTATTGATTATAGACATTAAATTTTTGGCAGTATGGGTGGTAGAAATGAAAATGT
>PVIU01033569.1:0-12288 GCA_004026605.1 Ondatra zibethicus
GTTTAATAGACTGCTGCTTTACATTACATGAATTAGCAATTTTCTTATTAAAATTAATGTCTACAAATAATTTTCATTATTAGACAGGTTTTGCTGATCATTGAGGTGTGAGGATAAATGTCATGTATAAATGATTTCAGAAAATTACTGCCTGAAATACAACAAACTATTTTTTAGTATAAACAAACTCTAATCATACAAAAAAATCAGTCATGTAGCACTTGAAAAAACTATCATGTTGGTTTGCTGTCTGATATTGTGACAAATACAGTTAATTTACTTGTTTACAAGATGTGATCGGTAGCTGAAAAACACTGTCTAAACAAATGACTTCAGAGACTCTGTGTAACAATTGACAATTTTTTCTTTTGTTGGTTGAATGCCCTAGAATTCTGGGCATTCTCACAAACTAGGCATCTCAGGTGGCAATGACAATGTTGCCACCTCTTCACTACCTTATAATCATACCTAATTAGTTGCAGCAGGAAGTAGGAGCTGGCACAGTTGAATAGCTATACTCACTTTGCCAACAACTGGCTACTTGTTCAGCAGATGAAAGGGACCCTGCATGAGAAATCAGCAGAGAATAGTTTAGCATTGGCTGTCCTTCCACCAATTCTATTCTTCTTTCTTCTCTCTTCCACTATAGAACGTGTCTTTTATATAAAGGGCAAAATGGTGTGCTGCCTTTTGATTTGAAATAAAACATACAACAAGTACCCTTTAAAATGTTTGAAGTGGATTTGCAATTGTAAAATCAAAAGAATAATTGCTTGTTAGTGAAAGTCATTTTTTGATGCCATATTAGGTCTCAGATTCACTTGTCAATTCCATAATGTGTGTATACAGTCAAAACTCATGTTATGCACAATGTTGTGCAAGAGCTTTTTAACTAAACTAAATAATGAATACAAAGATTTTCTATATATTTTAAGACAATTACCTGTTCTACATGTCTGTATTTAAGATATAACATTATAATATACATTCTTTAAATAGCTTAGATAGTTTATACAAACAGAAAGAATTGCAATATTACTTGAAGTAATATTTTATTAAGATAATAAAAATTTATCAATTAATGTGTTATCTTTTAGAGTAATTATGTGTTTTCATTTTCACATGGAATTTAATAAGATTAGCAATTATTTTAAGGCCAGCTATTGACTTTGTAGGATATTCCTTGTTATTATATTTCTGTTTCAATTGGTATACAGGCAATGTTAATAAGCTTTAGTTTAGCTTTTTTTATTTCTTTTATACATTCTTATGTTATTTTGTAATAAAATAAAGATTAGTATACAGTTTTCAGAAATTTTAAATTTCCTTACACATTTTACACAAAACATATTGTACTTGAAATAAACATTTTTTGCAGAGGCTAAGAGAAAAATATAGTGCTTTTACTAGTAAAAATTGAGTGTGAAGTGAGAATTGATAGCTATATTTGTGTAATGTATTTAGTTATCTCTTCTGTTCAATAGTGATCATTCCAAGTTTCTACAAATAATCAGTTTTAAAATTAAAGGCAAAAACATGTAATTAAAATACAATATTAATATTTTATTAGAGTATGTAATGAATGATTTATATCTCAATATTTAAATTCTGATATGTGCAGTTACCTTCAATCTTCTTCAAACTAATTTCATAAAAATCCCACACTTGAATTCTACAATCCATAAATACTCAATCTCTACATGGAAAATATACTGTATGCATATAACTTATAAACCTCACAAATTGTTTAACCTTATATTTAGATAATCTATAATCCTCAATAAAATATAAATGAAGCATAATTATTAAACTGCATTCTTTCTAAAAGTAGTGGCAGGTGTTTCGCATGTGTAGTAAAGACAGCCATTGTGGTATTAACTGCATGGCTCATGAAGAAGACAAAAATGAATACTCACATAGATGCTAAGTATTTGTAAAATGGAAGCAGGATGTATTATGATCATCCAATTTTAAATGGATCAAAGACCTCAACATTAAACCAGAAAAACTAAATCTGATATAAGAGAAATTTGGGATCTTACCTTGATGTGGGATTCCACTCTGTATGCTATGAATACCATTGGTTCATATAGAAACTGACTTAGGCCTTTGATAAGGTAGAGCAGAGCTAGGTGGGGAAAACTAAACTGAATGCTGGAAGAAATGAGGTAGAGTCAGGGAGAAGCCTTGTAGCCCCCCAGGAGACAGACACTGGATGGAACTTTACCCCGTAAGCCACAGCCACGTGGCAATAAACAGATGAATAGAAATGGGTTAAATTAACATGTAAGATCTAGCCAAAAAGAAGCTGAAGCTAATAGGCCAAACAATACTGCAAATAATATGGTTTCTATGTGATTATTTTGGGGCTGATCAGCTGAGAACAAACAAGCAGCATATTACCACGTGACCTATGCTCCTTTCCTGGGGTTCTCTATCTGTTTTCCTCTGTGGTTCGTCCTTTTTAACTAACTTCTCTGTGGTTGTGGATTGTAACCTGATTATCCTTTGCTTTATGTCTAATATCCAATTATGAAGGAGTAAATACTGTAACTGGGTCTGAGTTATCTCCCTTAGAATGATTGTTTTATCTAGTTCCATCCATTGGTTGGCAGATTTGATGATGTTATTGTTTTTTTCCACTGAATAACACTTCATTGTGTAGATATACCACATTTTCTTTATCAATTCCTTGGTTGAGGGACATCTGGGTTACTTCCAGGTTCTGGCTATTACAAATAATGCTGCTATCAACATAGTTAAGAAGATGTCTTTATGGTAGGATTATACCTCCTTTGGATACTTAGCAGGAGTAGCATTGCTCGGTATTGAAGTAGATTGACTGTTGGAGCCTGCTCAGGCAGAAATCAGCTGGGGGTAGCCTGGCAGGTGGCACTGAGGCTGAGGATATGTTAGATTAAGAGAAATGAAAATCAAAACATAGGACAGATCGGGAGGACTGAAGGTCAATACTAAACAGCTCCGAGTTTATTTCTCAGGCAGCATATATACTACAGGCAAAAGGCAGAACAAAGAGCAGTACAGTCAACTGACCACCTCCCCACACTGTCCTTGGGAGGAAGCTCAAAATGATGCATTATGTTATTCAGCTAGACAGCTTCTAATTTTTAATGAGGAGTGCCTCTGGCTGGCATACACCAACCCAAATCTTAATAGAAAAATGTGCTCCTTCAACTGGGCAAAACAAACAAACAAACAAAAAAAAAACTGCTCTTTCCCATGGACTTAATCAAAACTTTCTCACAGCCCTCTAGGTTACTGGAACAAGCAGAGCATACATGTATGTTTAAACTCAAGTGATTTAAGTCAGAAATGACTCCAGATGGAAACTGAGTCACATGTGGGCTCTCACAATTGATTCCCAGTTTTCTGAGAAAATGCCATATTGAAATCTGTCAAGATTTCCTGGATAAACTGGAAGTCAGAATAGAAGGGAGTGGATGGAAATATGAGGACCCAAGTTGGGAGAGGGACTGAGAGAGGGAGCAATGAAAGAGACTTTAGATTTTTGGAATGTCATTTTTTATGTTTTTAATATTTTTATTTAAAAGATATTTTTATTTTACATACCAACCACAGTTTCCCTTCCCTCCCCATCTTCTCCCCACCCAATACCCTATCCACTCCTCAGAAAGGGTAAGGCCTTCCATGGGAAGTCTACAAAGTCTGGCATATCAAATTGAGACAGGACTAAGCACTAAGATACTAACCTGTATCAAGGCTAAACATGGTATCCTTCCACAGGGAATGGGCTCCAAAAAGCCAGTTTATGCACTGGGGATAGATTCTACTCCCACTGCCAATGGCTTCACAGACTGCCCAAGACACAGAACTGCCACCTACATTCAGAGGATCTAATTCTGTCCTATGCAGTTTTCCCAGCTATCAGTCCAGAGTCAGTGAGGTACCACTAGTTCAGTCAGCTGTCTCTATGGGTTTCGTCATCATGATCTTGACACCTTTACTCATATAATCTCTTCTCCCTCTCTTATACTAGACTGTGACCAGTGCTTAGCTATGGGTCTCAACCTTGACAGGGGGAGTCATTATGGGGTTAGGGAGAAAACAGGTGCTAGTGAAATTCCCAGGAATCCACAAGGATGACATCAGCTAAGACTCCTCGCAATAGTGGAGAGGGTCTTTGAACTGACCTTCCCCTATAATCAGATTAGTGACTACCCTTACTGTCATCATAGAACCTACATTCAGTACCTGATGGAAACAGATGCAGTGATCTACAACAAAGCACTGGGCTGAGATCCAGGAGATCATATGAGCAGGGAATGGGGGTCAAGATCATGATTGGGAAAACCACAGACAGGTGACCCCAGCTAGCGGGAGCTCATGGACTCTGAACTGGCAGTTGGGGATCTTGCATGGGACTGATCCAAGCCCTAGAATGTGGGTGACAGTAATGTGGCTTGATTTGTTGGGGTAGCGGCTAGCAGTGGTACCAGGACTTATCCTGGATGCATGAACCAGCTCTTTGAAGCCCATTCCCTATGGTGGGATAGCTTGTTCAGCCTTCATGTGGAAAGGAGAGGCTTGGACCTGATTCAACTTTGTATACCAAGATTTTGTTGCCTCCCCAAGGGAAGCCTTACCTCCTCTGAGGAATGGATGTGTGATGGGATGCAGGGAGGTGGGGGCAGAAGAAGGGGAGGGAGGGGGAGCTGGGGTTAGTATGTAAAATTTAAAAATAAATAAAAAAAAGAGAAACTGGGGGCTAATTTGAATTCATTGACATAGGAAAAGACTGTCTAAACAGGACACAATTAGCATAGGCTCTAAGAAAATAATAAATGATACCTCATGAAATTGAGAAGCTTCTGCATGCAAACGTCACCATCATTTAAAAAAGTGGCAGCCTGCAGAGCAGGAAAGAATTTTTACCAATTATAAATCCAATTTTTCCCAACTATATATCTAATTTTTACCAACTGTGTATCTAATAGAAAGCTACTAGCTAAAATACATAAAGAACTTTAAAATACTAGATATTAAGAAAACAACACAATTTTAAAAATGTAAAATAGATATACATAGAGAATTCTCAGAAGAAAAACACAATGGCTGAGAAACCAGGAAACAAATATTCAACATCTTTAGCCATCAAACAAATGCAAACCAAAACACTTTCAGATATCAGCATACACCTGTAGCGTTGGTTAAGATCAATAACACAAGTAATAGCTCATGTTGGTAATAATGCAGAACAAGGGAAACATTCCTCCACTGCTGGTGGGAGTGCAAAGTTGTACATCCACTATGAAAATCAATACAGCAGTTCCAAAGGATGTTTCATCCTACCGCAGAGACACTGCTCAGCTATAGTCATTGTTCCTATGTTCGTAACAGCCAGACATTGGAAACAACCTACATTTCCCTCAACAGAAGAATGGATGAAGAAAATGTGGTAATTTACACAACAGACTATTATCCATCAATTGCAGATACATTGATTGGTAGAACTGAGTAAAGATCATCCTAAGTGAGGTATCCCAGATTCAGAAAGAAAAAACTCTGACAAGTAATCAATTAAATGTGGACATTAGCCATTCAATCAATGATAACCAAACTACAATATTAACAACCACATAATTTGATATAGAGTAAGGGTCTAGGGAAGCAAATAGATCTCTCTTATAGATAGATTGTTAGGGGCTGTAAAGCAGTGATCAACTGGGCATGGGAAGAGAAGGTAACTAGGGAATGCAGGAAGACATAGCTAAAATAAAGGGCTATTTGGGGTTTAGTATAAAAGCCTAAAACAGTAGAAGCTTCCTAAATTATATACATATTTGAAGGAAACATAAATAAAATATAACAATAATAAGGAAATAGAGGCCCAAATGGCCATTTCTTGTCACCTAATGAAGTTTCCAATACCAGGAATTGGTTAAATCTAATAGATTTTTTTGACTGAAAAAGTTACATAGGAACATCCAAACAATCTAGGCTGTTGCCAAGACTATATATATTGATCTCTACAAGGTGATCGAAGGATTCTATTGCTGAAGACACCTACACAACTCAGTGAACATAGAGAACAAGATAATGTCTACCTAGAACCTTCATTCCTAAGGACTTATGCCCATGGTACTGGAAGGTATTCTGGGTGTTAACAGAAGAAAAAGGTAAAAAGCATATGTGCCATAAAAGCTTCAAGTTACAATGGTGATTTTCTTGCAGGAAGTGTTAGCTTAGTATTGGCACAAAACTTGAGGGAGTAACCAGCCAATACGTGATTGGATTCAATGCCTTCCCCATCATGAGCAGCCCTAACTGGGTACTGCCTGGATGGCAAAGAACTTACGACTAAATAAACCAGGAACCTATGAGAAAACCAAATACTACTGATCTGCTAAAAACAAATGTAGCAATAGAATAATTCCTAGTGGCTTTCTGCTATACTTAGACATCAATGTCTCCCTCAGCCATTACCAGAGAAGATTCTTCCTGCAATAGCTTAGATCAAATACAGAGACCCATAGCCAGGCAATGTGCAGAGAAGGAGAGACCTTTGAACACTCAAGCATAAATGTTATATCTCCTTCATATTCCTCCCTACAGGGCTCAGGGAACCCTGAGAGAAGGCAGAAATAGTGTTAGATTAATTGAATATTTCATTTTGTCTTTGATGTCTTTTGAATGAGACAATTCTCTTTTACAGTTAGCCTTTTGCATCTTAAGAAAGAGACATCTAAGTTCATAGTCACAAGGATATATATATATATATATATATATATATATATATATATATTCTTGTCAAAGTTTTAGTTGTTCATTCTCACATTTGTTTGATGTATTGAAGATTTTAACACCACCCCTCTATGCCTCTTAACCTTTCTTTAGTATACATATCTCTTTATCTCTCTATGACACTTGATAAATGACTAATTCTTTGATCATATGGTTTGTTCTTACTTTTAAAAGAGTAGTTATAATCTTATTTAACATTATTATAGTGTCCATTTCTAAATCTATTAATATGTATTCAAATAATTTTTGATTGGGAGTGTGGGCTAACACAAATTTCATAAGAAAAGTAATGTGGAAAATGTAAGTATACGTTTGCATTTTAGTAACCTGAATGTATACTAATGAATGTAACAATAAAGTAGCATTTCTAGTCAGCAGTACAGCACAAAAATCACCAATATTAAGTGGTAAAAAAGCAGGTAGTAACCCTAAATCTTCTATATTTTAGTGAAAGAGTAAGTTTACATAGATATTGCAATTATAATACAGTTGTAGACATCTTGAACTAAAGATAAAGACACTTTCTACTAGACATCTTTGGTTTTTTAATACTGATGTTGTGATGGCTGAATTCTTTCAGAACTCTATCTGTAAATTTAAGTCAACTATGGATGCATATATAAGATTAAAATAAAATTTAAAGTAAGGAAGCAAATTTTACTGAAAATTAATTCTCTCATTTTATTATTGTAATTTCCTTTGTTTCATTTTGTTCTTTTAAAATATGATTATAAATATTACACTGCTTTAGTAATTCACAAATTGACTATCAACCTTAGAAAACATTTCCTGAAAAATTATTGAATTTGTGAATATTCATAAGAGCAATATTTTAATTTAATACAATGGGCTTGAGGCAGAAAATGTTCAATAGCAGGTCAATGGATTATGAAGCTGTGTTTTAAAACATTGTAGTAAAAAAATGCAGCAATTAGAGACAGTGAACTGGAACTGTGTCCACTGATGTGCCTCAAGGCCCAAAATCATGAAATAAGAAAACTGTTTATGAAAATTTCAGTATTTCAACACATAAAGATATATATTTTAACAATAAGTCAAGGCAATGTGAAATTAAAGGGGGATCTATGTATTAACTCACAACACACAATGTTGTTGTTTTGTATTGCAAATAATGAAAGCAAGCATGAGAATGGTGAACAAAACTTCTAAAATTTCACAAAGGAAAAAAATGCTAAAAAGAGTGAAATCTATGTTAGTCTGGAAAGTGAGAATGTGTTTTATGCTATTGATAATTTATCACCATCTCCTAATTTTCTCTGTTTTTTATACAAATGAGCACATTAGGAGCACCTGACAAGCACATAAAACAGTTGTGCTCTCTGCACAGCTCAAAAGGAAGAGGAATTAGGAAATATATATAATTTCATTAGTGCATACATACATTATTTAATATTTATTTCATTTTAAGGGACTCAAAATTCTATTTTTCAATTAAAAATCTTTTATAAATGTTATTTTAATAGTTTAATTTAAAACAAGCTTTCTAGATGTTAGCTTGGTTACACAATACAGTAACAGAGCAGATGACAAACTGTGAAGGGTTTGCTAATAGAAGTCAGAAATGAAGGATACGGCAGCAGCTTTACCACACATTTTAACTGTGAGGACAATGACTTTCTGTTTAGGCAACTGAGCAATAATATTTACTAGACATCTAGAACATTGTGGATTCAGCTTCACTTTGAATACATTAACCCATTTATAGTGAAGCCCAAATAATGGTAGGCTCATAATACTGCTTTAGAAGCTAGTTTTTAGTGGCTATATTTTCCCTTGTATTCCCCAGATACCCAACTCTTGGATTATTCAGGTTAGGTGGTCAATTACTTAACAAGATAATATCCCTAGGTGTGTGCTTTTGAATAACACCAACCCTAAGAGTAGAGTGGAGATCAAATCTGCACATATACCTGCATTCACTATAAATGTTTCAATTGTCAAATATTCTTTCTTCCCACTTTGTTAATTGCATAAATCTCTAATAAGTTTATGACACTATCTAAAAGCATATATTATAGAGAATTTATGAGAATGCTTTTAATATAGAGAAAAAGGAAAAAGGAAAGGGAAGGATTCTATAAAACAAATTCAATACACTCCTCCAAACCATGTTCTTGAAAGTGAGACAGGACCACTTTTCTATGATGCAGGTAATATTCAAAACATGTTTTTTCTTATATATTGCTAACCTGATAAGTACATTTTTATTATTTATTTCTATTAAACACATTAGGTATCTTCCATTTTTCTTCATTTTTCCTTTTAACTGTACAAATTTATTTTAACTCCTCTCTTTTGATCAGTGGCTGTCATACACTTGTATTGAGATACAAGGTTTGACAATGTAGGACATTGTGTGGTTTTTCTTTCAGACTTCTCAACTTCAGATGATGGGAGATGATTGCTTTTCTCTATCCATTATCGTTTATCTTACAAATTTTTCTTTCCTTTGTGAAAATAAAAAAATAGTATTCCAAAGTTGGAATATCTCAATATGAAATTTTGTTTTGTTTATTTTTATTGAAAATAGTTTCTTCTCTTATACAATATATCCCAAACACAGTTTCCCCTCCTTCCAGTCCTCCTGACTTCCCCCACCTCCTCCTCCCTTCTGCCCCAGTGTCACTCCTATATTTCCTCTTCAAAAAAGAGAAATCCTCCAAGGAAAACAACCAAACAAGCTGAAACAAGATACAACAACAAGGCAAACACCCTCATATCAAGGCTGGACAAGACAACCCAATAGGTGGAAAATATTGACAAGAGCTGGTAATAACGCCAACGATACACTCATTTTCACTGTTAGGATTCTCACAGAACTCCAAGGTAACAGTCCCAACATATGCACAGAGAACCTGGTGCTAACCCATGGTGGCCTCAGGCTAGTCTTTGCAGTCTCTGTGATCCTATGTGAGCCCTTCTTAGTTCATTCAGTGGGCGATATTCTCCTGGTGTTCTCTCTCCCTTCTTTCCAAGGGGTTCCCTGATCTCAGATGGAAGAACCAGTTGGGGACCACAATTTACATTATCTGTCTCTGCATAATATCTGGCTGTGGGTCTCTCCACTAATGAGTGAGTACATACCATATTCATCTTTTTGGGTCTGAGTGAAGTTGCAATCCTGAATATATATGCCCCTAGTATAAAAGCACCCACATATGTAAAAGAAACATTACTAGAACTCAAAGCACACATCAAACCCCACACACTAATAGTAGGAGATTTCAACACTCCTCTCTCACCAATGGACAGGTCAACCAGACAGAAACTTAACAAAGAAATACGAGATCTAACAGATGTAATGAATCAAATGGGCTTAATAGACATCTATAGAACATTCCATCCAAACAGGAAAGAATATACTTTCTTCTCAGCATCTCATGGAACCTTCTTGAAAATTGATTACATACTTGGTAATAAAGCACACATCCACAGATACAAAAAAGTTGGAGTAACCACCTGTGTCTTATCGGATTACCATGGAGTAAAGTTAGAATGTAACAACAATTCCACCCCCAGAAAGCCTGCAAACTCATGGAAACTGAACAGTCAGCTACTGAACCACTCCTGGGTCAAGGAAGAAATAAAGAAAGAAATTAAAGTCTTCCTTGAATTCAATGAAAAATAAATACACTACCTTTTTAAATGATGTACATAAACACAATTCCTTAATCAAGAGCAGATATATATATATATATATATATATATATATATATATATATATATATATATAAACAAATTTGACCTTAAATTTGTTTCAGTAGAGCAAGATCCATACCAATGTAAATCTCTATTGAATATCCCACTTTAAATGTGAACAAACATTTATAAACCACATTTGGGACTACGGGAATAGTTCTTCTCCAAATCGTTCCTGTTGTTTATTTGTTGAAATAACTTTTGGGGGTATTCACAGAGACCTTTTGGGGGCATCTTGGTCCATCAAACCACACTAGTCTGGAAGTATTCCACAAGTTCTCATCCTCTGTGGAAACAAAAGAAGAACCTCTTTTCCAAAGCAATTTATCCTTAGACTCAAATTTTGTAAGTTAAGAAACCTTTGAAATATCTATGCTGGTTTAGCTTAGCAGCCCATACAATGAAATGTCTCTCTGTATTTAGCTCCTTCACTGTCAAAACATTCAAAGAAACCGCAATAACACACAGCATGTAAACTTAATCTCTACCATTGTTAAGTGGCTCTGGCACTGGCAAACTACTAACCTCTTCATTCAATGCTTTTATTAATATATTTAACGTGATTTCAAAACTAGACAGCATTTCATTATGGGAGGTAAGATTTTCTGTTACCTTACTTTCACAGACTCCACTAATATCAAAAGGAACATTTTTCCAGATCCTTCCAAGAGAGTTGTTTCACACATTTATGATGAGTTCAAATTGTTTTGTCATATTCTATATTCCATTTTTGGATTCTTATAGCTCCTTATGTAATTTATTTCTAATTTGCATTCAATAAGTTCACACATTTTGTTATAATGGTCTATGGATTTTGACAAGAACATAATGTTATACATCCATGTTATGATATAAGAATAGTTTTACACTCTAACAAATCTCATTTTTCTGACATCTCCAACGTTCTCCCTTTCCAATCCATGGAAACTAAAGATATTTCACTGTCTCTAAATCTTTGATACTTCAAGATGCCACAGAAGATGAAACATGCATGGTATAGCCCTACCTAACTTGCTTCTTTGCAATGCGTATTTAAAAATCATTTATGGTTTCTGCTACCTAATTTTATATTCTATTATATTTTATATTATTATGCTTATGCCTGAAATTTCTTTATGAAACTATTTACTGAAAGTCATCATAATTATTTCCAGTTTTTAGTGATTAAAATGTTCTATAATTTCCTTTTCATGCAGATTTTATAAAAATATCCTTTTAAAGATATCTCATAATAATTGCTTTTCATGTTAAATCCATAATTATTTTTATATGACACTGAAAATCATTTTCAAAATGATTGTACCATTTGGAATTCATAATAGCAACAACTGAGAATTTCTGATTATTACTTTCACCACTAATTATAATTTTCATTTATTTATAATTATTACTTATTTGTATTTACAAGAAGGGTAACTTGCTCTTTGAGGCATACTCTTACCTCATGATAGTATTAAGAGTGAATTTAGAAGCTTCTTTCCAATTTTTCTTCTTTAGTTTGGCATATATCCAAAGGCTTTTTTAATTGTATATGTTTGCTTTTTACATTTTACTTTAGAAAGATACATTGTATATACTAAAGTCAAGTATTTTATATGGTATACAAATTTCACACATGTTCTGAACCTAGATATTTGTCCATATTGTAAACATGGTAAGCATTTGTAGGAAGGTGCTCTCAATACTGTTAATTATATGTTGTTTTATAGACATTTTGTAATTCTTATATTTTACATCATCTTTGTTCTATGTTTAAACACAGCTGTATAATGCAAGTGGTCTATT
>PVIU01033570.1:0-12262 GCA_004026605.1 Ondatra zibethicus
AATCAGGAACAAGACAAGGCTGTCCACTGTCACCATACCTCTTTAATATAGTGCTTGAAGTCTTAGCCTCTTAGGTTTATTATTAAGTAACTCTTACATCTTAAATTAGCCCATTTGTATTAATCAATGTATTGCCACAAGGCTGTGGCTTACCAATAAAGTTCTGGCATCTTTCTCCTTTGGCAGCCACATGGTGTCTGACTGGCTCTGCCTTTCTTTTTCCTCTATCTCTGCTTGGATTTTCTGCCTTGCTATATTCTGCCCTACCATAGGCAAAGAGATTCTTTATTAACCAATGGTAATAAAACATATTCACAGCATACAGAGGGGAATCCTACATCAGGAGGGCAAATGGGAGGTGTGGAGATGAAAAAGGAGGAGAGGAGGGAGGGGCAACTGTAGTTGTTATGTAAAATAAATGAAAACAATTAATAAATAATTTTTAAAAGGAGAAGAAGCATACAGCTTACAGCCATCCAAGAAACCATAAGCAATGCACCTGGTTCTGTCTTTGGTACAAACCTTTAAAAATTGCTAGCTGTTTCAAAGCAGAATTGGATTGATGTCTTCAACTGGTCCAGTTTGTCTGAGTTACGGCTCACTCTGTCACCACTAGGATATCTGGATCCTATCCTATCAATGTACAGGCATAGTCTGTGTTGTTCATCTACTGCTTTTGAAATGCCAGTATCTCTAAATAGGATGGTTGTTTTCAGAAAGCCAAGAATCTGCCTAGATATACGAAGTCTGTTTCCTATCTAAAGTCAAACAAATGTTGGTAAATGTTCCTCCTTAGTGATCTTGCTTTGCTTAGGTTCAAATATTTTACTCTGTGGTCCACTTACAAGCTTGATGAGTCAGTTAATTAGATCCATGTATATTATTATAGACTCTGAGAGATTTAATTAAAATGTGCTAATGTGTAAAATCACATGTGAGTCATTGGTTCCTTTATTTTTCCCAAGTTTAGACAGAGTGAATTAATGGTACATACCATATCTGGATTTTGGAGATTTTTACACAAAGTAACAATTGGATTCTCTGTTTATAAAACAGCATCTTAATCTTCAGGTTAAGATTTTACAGTTGGAAGTTCATTGCAGTAATTATTGTGTAGCTTTTTACAAATTAGATGCTTATAAAATTATAATGTGGTATGAGACTATATCCACTAGCTGTTAAGGTGTCAAAACATGTTAGTCAGTACTTACATTCTGTTTGTTAGTTTTAAAATCCAATTAATGTATCAATTAACTTAATAAATATATTGTTACTGAATGTATAATCAAATGTTGGAGAGAAATAACGTTTCGAGCATTTTAAGTCCGTGAATTGCAGAACACAGTGATTATAGAATCTAGACAACTGTAACCTAAATCTGTGATAACAGGATCATTTATTAAATTATTACTATTACCACATGCTAATTTGACAACTAAGTACTCTGTACACATCATCTCATTTGATCTTTGGCACAAACTTGGAATGGAGTTTTTAATGTCTTTTTTTTTTTTTAGATTATAAAGCTTAGCCAAGAGAGCTAGCTCAGTGGTTAAGAACACTTATTGATCTTACCCAGGACTCAATCATCTGTAACTTCAGTTCCAGAGACTCCAGAACGCTCTTCTGTCCTCTGCAGGTATGCATGTGCTGCACATACACACGTACAGGCTAAATACTCATGCACATAACACAAATCTCAAGGAGAAAGAGAGTTGACGTGCAGTCCAGTTCAAGTGCTTGTCCAAGTAATAAATGAGTTGCTATAGATGATTATAAGCAGATATGGGATTTGAATGCAGATCTCCCTGATGTCACTTCTCATGTTCTTCCAGGCTCATCATTACTGCTCTTTCCAGAAAATGCTGTTACTTACATACATTATTCTGGTTGGTGTCATGTCTGTAGCTCATGTACATAACATCTGTTTCACTTCTTTTCCAGACAGTCATAGTTACCCTGAATATCTGAGGAAAAGGCATTAAAACTTCAGAAAATTAAAAAATATACATCTGTGTTTGTCTTTACCATAGAAGCACTTAAAAACATTTAAAAGGGCCAGAGAGATGGCTGTGAGGTTAATACATACGGCTCTTGCACAGGACCTGACTTTGGTTCTCAGCACCCACAGCACATGGCTCACAACTGCCTGTCACTCTAACTCCAGGGAATCCAGTACTCTCTTTTGGCCTCCGCAAGTAACTCTACCCACATGCACATATCTCAACATACATACAGACTTCCACATACACATGATTAAAAATAAACTCTTAAAAACATGTAAAGAGATTTAAGGAGAAAAGATGGCTAAAGAAATTGATGAATTTGGACAGTTGTTCTAGACCTTGAACTAGATACTTTACATATTAAATCCCCATTAAGTAATAACTCTACAACATTAAATGTGATTGGTGTAGGAGGTCCTTTTGTATTTGTGTTGTTTTCATTGGTGAATAAAGAAACTGCCTTGGCCTTTTGATAGGACAGAAATCAGGTAGGCGGAGTAGTCAGAACGGAATGCTGGAAAGAAGGTAGTGTGGCAGACGCCATGGTTCTCCTGCCTGAGACTGACGCTGAATAGATACTTTCCCAGTAAGCCATGACCTCGTAGTGCTATACAGATTATTAAAAATGGGTTAAATCAAGATGTGAGAGCTAGCCAAGAAGAGGCTAGATGTAATGGGCCAGGCAGTAATTTAATTAATACAATTTCCATGTGGTTATTTCAGGGCTTAAGCTAGTTGGGCAGCGGGAAGGGGCCGCCGCTCCTCTAACTACATGGAATAAGTTTGCAATCTCCAGCTTTTTCCTACAATTCTTTGATCCAGATATGTTCCTAAATGCAGCTTTTTTTTTCAAGGAAATGCAATATACCCAAGCTATCAGGGTCTTAGACTACAAAACCACCATGTTACCATGCCAGCATGTGAAACATATAAGTCATCATACTAAAGCCTCCTCACAGTGCCAAACAGGATCAGATTACAGTGTACCACCATGTAAATTCATTTTGGGTCAGGATTGCTACCAAGTAAACTCTGAAAACTTGTTGTTTTGAGAGGTTTCCCTCTCAGTGCTGTGGACTTGTGTTTGTGTTATTCACTCACCAGAAATGAGCATTCCATGCTTACATGGTTAAGGTGACTTATCCTTGGTTCATATGGCACATAAATACCAGAGTGAGAATCTGACCTTCAGTGTTGTCTGATGGAAAAATAAATGTCATTTGATTTCTGTCAGTCTCTGTTTGCAATTGTCCTTCAGGTTGCAGAGCATAGACTTATTAATTTATTCTTGTGCCTGCTCTCTTGGTTCTGAGACAGGATGTGGAGTATTACTCCTGCTCAGTAAGAGCCAGATATTAATATTGGAGGAGCTCTTGTGCTATTCCTTCCCATCCTCTTCTGAATCTACACATCTGGTGATGAACCTGGTTGTGCCTCAGCTGATGATGCTCCAATTGTGGGGAGCACACAGCATCATAGGCATCCAAAGACTTTAAATATGGACTTGGTCTCCTATCACTGAAAAGAGCTCTTATCTTTCCCAGTTGAAAATCTTAGGTACCTCAACTTCTTTCTTTCCAATTTCTCTTCCTGAGATAGTATCTAGATGTAAAAGCCGAAGTTAGGGGCTTCTGATATTGTTTCTTAAAACGTAGGTTTCCTGGTCCCCTGCAATGTTAAAATGACTGAACAGGTCAGAAGGTGTGACTCAGGACTGATAGGTTAACATTTTCTCAAACTTCCAGGTAAGATTTCTCTCACAAGCTGATCCATCACTCTAGCCCCATACAAGCCTTTAAAAACCAAGACTTGAAAACCACTACTTGAAAAGTAGCGACTTGCTGAAAGTTAGGACAAGCTTGGGACCTCTACCCCTTCTGCAGCCAGGGCAAAAGTTATTACCTGTGGCCACGGGTTCCAATCACCTACCTGGTTCCTGGTATCTGACTATCTGAGTATTCCTGGTGTCTCTGGTTTTGTAAGTCATTGAGTGTTCATTGCTTCTTACATTAAGAGTTTAAGGAAGATAGGAGGTATCACTATCTGTAGTAAGAGGAGTGGGCTGCTTGTTGTCCCAGCCACCCTTTGCTGTGTCCCACAACCCAGCTAGCTTAGCCCCTGAAATAACCACACAGAAATTATATTAATTAAATTACTGCATGGCCTATTATATCTAGCCTTTTCTTGGCTAACTCTCACATCTTGCTTTGACCCATATCTAGTAATCTGTGTATCACCACGGAGTGGTGGCTTACCAGGAAGATTCTAACCTACGTCCATCTCAGGCCGGAGATTCATGGCATCTGCCTGTCTGTCCTTCTTCCCAGAATTCTGTTCTGTCTACTCTGCCCACATAAGGGCTGCCCTATCAAAAGGCCAAGGCGGTCTCTTTATTCAACCAATGAAAGCAACAGAAATGCAGAAGGACCTCCTACACCAACTATCCATTGTAGGCTGATGTGGGATTCTCCTCTGTATGCTGTGAATATATTTTTTATTATTGATTAATAAAGAAGCTGTTTTGGCCAAAAATGGAAAATCGGAACAGAGAGGGAGAGAGAGAGAGAGAGAGAGAGAGAGAGAGAGAGAGAGAGAGTAGGCAGAGTCAGGGGAAACACCATATAGCCACTGAAGGAGACAGATGCCTCCGGAACTTTTATTGGCAAACCACAACCTCGTGGCGATATATAGATTAATAGAAATGGGTTAGTTTAAGATGTAAGAGTTAGCTAGGAATATTGCATGAGTCATTGGCCAAACAGTGTTGTAATTAATATGCTTTCTGTGTGATTATTTGGGTCTCAGCAGTCAGGAAACGAATAAGCAGTCTCCATTTACAACACATTTGATCAACACTTTCACTCACATCCTTGTTTCCATGTTATATTTATTCCTACTACAATCCATCTATAGACTGTCTTAGTAGACAGTCAATTTTTGACAGATATATAAGAAAATAGCAAAATGGAATCATGAAAAATATCTTTCAACCTTATTGTATATTTGTCTCTGTATCCATACTGTACGCTTATGTACCACTGCAGGGTGATATCACTGTTGCACATGGCATTTTATTTATTTATTTATTTATTTATTTAGTGTGTGTGTGTGTGTGTGTGTGTGTGTGTGTGTGTGTGTGTGTGTGTGAACCCAATACGTGTGGTGGCAGCAGAGGTCAGAAGAGGGTATCAGATGCTCTGATAGTGGGGGAAAAGACATTTGTAAGTCACCTGATATAGGTGCTGGGAACCAAACCCAAGTCTTCCGCAAAAGTAGCAAGTACTCTTTACCAGAGAATGATCTCCCCAGTTTCACATGTGCCTTTTTAAGAGCTATATTGAAAATCAGTCATAATTTTTTCTAACATTTTATTCGAATTGATATTTCAGTGTGGTTAATTTAAAAGACCTAAAATCGTCCATAGAAGTAATTGAGTCATAATCCTGCCATCCAGTAAATTGAAAATGGCATTTCAGTTATTGTCCTAATGTAGCCTTCGGGCCACATGTGTGTCTATGTCTATCTGTAGAGTTATAGTTCATTAAGATGATTTCGTGTGTGCATGTGTGTGTGTGTGTGTGAGAGAGAGAGAGAGTGTGAGCATGTGTGTATGTGTGTGTGTGTGTGTGAGAGAGAGAGAGAGAGAGAGACTCAGATACAGTTTAGTTGGCAGTATATTGTGAGCATTTTTATATCACTCTGCAGACTGTAAAGCTTTATTTTACTGTCTTTATAACATTCCTTCTGTCTTACCATGTGTTCCCATTACCATTCAGCCAAACATTTTGGTGTTTTTCAAATGATAAGTTTTGTTTCCTTTACTCTTCATGTTTGATGAAAATTTAACTAAAAAAAACAAAATGGGAGAAAATTCTCAAGGGCCTGTTATTATTATTCTTTCAAACTCCACTAGGCACTACATGCTCATGGTACACAGGCATAAATATGTCCAAATTAATACACATTAAATAAACAAATAATTTTGAATCATATTAAAAATTATCTCCTGCTGCAAACCAATTTGAAGACAGTCTTAATTACAAAAGAATCCTCCTTTAGAAAATTCACCATATTGTCTATAATTATTGGGAAACATATACATTACATTAGTTATATTG
Source organism: Ondatra zibethicus (assembly GCA_004026605.1). Lineage (NCBI taxonomy): Eukaryota > Metazoa > Chordata > Mammalia > Rodentia > Cricetidae > Ondatra > Ondatra zibethicus. The sequence goes on from PVIU01033570.1 coordinate 6,125, forward strand.
ATAATTTTTATTTATGACTTCCACGTATTTTTGTGATTTATTACATTAGCAACATTGTAGTAGCACTTGCTATATTGTTGAAAGCAGAATAATGATGGCCAAGAATAATCTTCCTTCTTGACATTTAGATTAATTCTAAGATCCTAGGAGTGACAGTAGAAAATTCTCCTGTTATTCATGATATCAATGTCCTGAGAGACCTTCATGATTATGGACACCAACATCCACAGCTAATGTCTGCTGAAATGAAACATGCAATTCATTCCATACCATCCCACAGTTGTCTTCTGATTAGCATTTATGTAATTGTTGTTTAGAGACCCAGTCTTACTATATAGCCCTGGCTTCCAAGAAGTCACTGAGATACACCTGCCTCTGACTCATGAGTGCTGGATATAAAGGCATGCACCACTATGTCTGGCTAACAACCTTTCTGATAGACTTTTATCTCAGAGTCACTGGGATGTGTGTCATTTCTCATTTATGACACACTTCCTCTTCTGCTATCCACCTCCTACTTCAGCATTCCAGCAGACATTCACTTTCTTTCTGTCTTTCATCACAGCATCAATGGCAATTTCTCAGGTAGTAGCAAATCAATAAGAGGCTTAAACCATCAGAGAATGCTACATACATTTTCAAGTCAAGTTCCATTGACTAGGAGCTATGTCGTTTCATTTACCTGTAATCCCAAAAGCTTCATTGTCTTTTTTTTATGGGAAAACAATCTGTCAGGCAGAGAAATGCATATTGTCCACAGAGAGATATTAAATGTATCACTATAGAGGCAAATTACTGCATGTTAAATCATCATTTGTTTCCATAGCTCTTTCTCATTTGATACATTTAATGAAAATCACTGCTGGCTTCTAGTACAAACGACTGATCTTTAAAACAAAATAGAGGCTTTCTAATGCATTTGCGTTTCACATTGAATGAGTGGGGGGAAACAACTTGAGACTCTTTTCATACAATATATTCTGATCACATTTTCTCCCCCCTCAACTCTTCCCTGATCCTCCCCACCTACAGCTGGGCTGGGACCTACCCTTATGGGTGTTTATTTTGTGATTTCAAAAGCTATGTAGTTAGAATTACAGCTAGGAAGTTTTAAGTCTACACAGGTTATGATATGAGCTGGGTCCCAGACCTACAATGTTGACAGAAGTCACAAGCTTATTTGAGCTTTCTCTTCCGTATAATCTTGTGAACTTATACCCTCTACCCCCTGCCCAAGCCAGCCCTCCACAAGCTGAAGAAAAACTTTTTTTCTATTTTGAAATTAGTTACTTGGAAACTGTTACTGGTCTAATTTTATTTCACTTAATAGGCCAGATAACATTTCTTTGTAAAAGTTTGTTTATTGGATGAGGCTCAGTTATTTGGGATGGCTAGAACACCCACCACCCACTCCACTCATGTGGCTGAGCTCCCAGGAATATGAATTTCCTTCTGTCAGAAGGGAAATGGAGCTGCATCTTGTGGGCAGCTGCCAAGTGCAGAGAGAGCTGCTGGCTCTTTATCAGTCCCATGCCTTCCACACTGCTGTCTGCTCCCTCCACACCTTGACACATCCCTTACCCCACCACCCCAGCCTGCGCTGGCAATGATTCTGCCCCTTCCTCTCATCTCCCCCAACTCAGTAGGCTCCATAAATGTGAGATTTGGCTTTTAAAGTCTTGCAAATGTTCACTTGTTTATTTTAAAATCTCTTGAAAACAGTATTGTTCATGATAGTAGACACTCTCCAGTGGACATGCTGGGAAACTTTTGCAAAAGCCATCATCAGTAGGACAGTGTGCCCTCTTACATTTTTAAACATGGATAAAACCAAGCACATATCAGGTCATGCAAGAGCTGCAGTGTGATGTGCAGCAATAGAACTTAGTCATGACCTGGGCAGTATATGGTGGCAGGGAGAGTGGCAGAGGTGGGGAAAAGAGGGAGCAACAGGAACAGTAGGGACCAGGTATGGGTCCTGCTGTGGGTGATATTTCCTCTCTCAGGGCTAAGAGGAAGGAATTCTTCATGCTCAAGGAGAAACTCTGTTGGTAATGACATTTTAAAATAATAGTTTTATTGAGATGTAAGTCACATTCCTTATACTACATTTCAAGTGTACAATTCATTGCTTTGTGCTCTATCTGGAGTTGTACAGCCATCATCTCAGTTACTTGTAGAATATTTCTATCACCCACAAAAGCAAAGCCAGTACCCATAGCCTGCTAGTCACCATTGTCCCAGTTCAATCCATCCAGGCCTTTATACTATAGATCTTCCTGTCTCCATTGACCTGTCTATTTTGGGAATGACCACATGACATATGTTCATAAAAATGGAACCAGGCCATATGCTATCATTATATCTGACTTGTTTCACTTAGTATAATGTTGCCCAGGTCAATCCTTGTGATAGTTTGTATCTGTACTATGCTCTATTTTATTGCTTGGTTGTTAATTGTTATTATTTTGACATTTATGTAACATACAATATGAGTATTTAAAATGTCTAAATCAGACAGTACACATTTTGTTTTTAAAATATAAAAACTCCACATTTATTTTAGTGTTTCGTGTTTGGAACATTGTCAGAGCATGCAAACCGAATACATTTATAATTTCAATTACAAACAAACAAATTGACATATTTATTATACTTTGCCAGTAATGGATAGAAATTCATTTTATTGATGACACATAGGGAGCTCTTTTCCTGGCTAGTACTTGCACTTGTTTCTATAGAGAAGAACATGTAAGACAGACTTACCTGCCACTAAATATTTGTAATTGCTTGAAGAATGATTTTCATGAGCTAAGAGATGTCTCAGTGGTTAAAAACATGTCCTGCTATCACAGGGTCATTAGGTTCAGTTCCCAGCATCCATGTCAGGCCACTTTCCACTGCCTGTAGCTCCAGCTTCTTAAGGAACTTACACCCTCTTCTGGAGTCCAAGGACACCTACACATACATGCATATTACCACACTAAGAAACATATATGTACACATAATCAAAAAAATAAACATTCAAAAATACTGCCAATGTTTAATGTCTCTTGCCTTTTCCTCTGTGCCCTCTCTTTGTTTCTATTTACTGTTGTTTGTTTGTTTTTGTTTTTGTTTTTGGTGAGCCAGGGGAGCAGGGAGAATGCCTGCGAAGAGGAGGAGACTCTGAGAGCAACTACTTTTCTTTCCTTGCTATGTCTTCCAAGTCTCACTTTGGAAAATAATCCCTGGCTGTCAGGAGACTATGCATTTCTCAGGCTGAAGTTGCACTACAACAGTACTTTTCCACTCCGGTTGTCACTTCTCTTTCCATTGCTAAAGTGCTCATCTTTCCTAAGTATATAGTAGGAAGAGCACAAACTGAATTACAAAGAGGCAACACAAATTGAATTTGAATTATGACTTGAGGATTCACACTGTCAGTCTTCAGGAAAATGCTCAAATTCTCTAAACTCTCATTTTCTTCACCTCAAAACTAGTAATGATGACATCACTGTCTTGGGAGGATTAAACTAGTGAATGTGTGTAAGCATTCCATAATATGCTTTGTACCCAGTAGGAACTCAGTAAATAGCAGTTATTAAAGGGGGAACCCTTTGAGCATGGATAGTATAAATGGTTCTTTAGATATTGTGTGTTTTGCTTTCTGAGTTAAAATTGAATCTTCATATGGCTGAGAACCATGCTTAATGTTCTCATACAACTCTACCTAATAACTGTGGCTAACAAGGATGAAAATATTAGCCCCCCAAACCCAGGATCTTGTCTGCATTGTTAGATGATGAAGATGAGATTTACCAAGTGTCTCAGCACCTATTTCCTAAATCAGTGAGTTGTGTGTCTGTCATGTACAAGACTCTATAGTTAGCATAGAACCATGGGGACCTGTGGTATTACACAATACAGACCATAACCTTCTTGACTTCAGACATCTTTGGTGATCTAACAATGAGGTATTTTCAGGAGACTTTGTTATACTTTTGTCTGTAGCCTTGATCTCAGCTTCCACTCAATAACCCACCAGTATGAACAATCATGGAAAAAGGTGGTAGAGTGTACATCATAGGATACAACACCCTTAGAATGTCTCCAGGTAAGTGCCACTATGTTCATTATTTGAGTAAAATAAATACCCATTCTACATGATTGAGGACAGTAGTAGGTGATGCAGAAGCAGAGGAGACTGCTTTTTAGATTTCTAGTCCAATTATTTGTTTTCCTGTCCTTTGATCACTTCTATCATATTGGTTCTCTGAATTATTCCCCTATATCCTACAGGTTGAACAATATTTCCTTGTTTAAGGAGTTGCTGTGACTGGGAATTTAAATTCTTGCCACTTAGGTTCCTGTAAAATCTGTTCTAGGTGGCATAGTAATTCCAAAGTGTTCCCATGTGTTTTTTGTGTGATATGATTTTTATAAGACTAAAATGATGCAGAGTCTTGATAGATTCATCTCCTTAGCTAACCAAGAAAAAGTTTCATTTCTTGCTCGTGCAAAGGCCCTTGGCAGTAGGAGGGAGAGCTTCCACTTGGACTTAGGAAGCCTCACTGCTTCTATGAGGTGGCTGTGGGCACAGCATAGTGCTCAGTTTTTCATCTTCCATCCACAGGAAATGTGAGAGTTACACGTCCCCACATGGGTATGCCTCCATTTGGAAGCACCACATGCCATATCAATTTGTGTTTCTCCATTGTTGGAGATGGCAGAGGGCCCTGCCTAATAACAACAGTAGGAGAACCTTCTCTTCCCAGGAACAGTCCGGAAATCCCAGCTCAGTGAGTAGAACCTTCTCCTCTCTGAGGGCCCATGCATTATATCTTTATAATGGCATCACTCTCTGGACTCATTAGGTATCATGGCACACCTTGGCTGCAGGAGGGACCATGCTTTATAATGTCTTACAAGCTCACTTTCTCGCAGAACTCTTCCTTCACTGAGCATCTGGTAGTCCTAGTGTGCCCTGGTTCATATTTTGATAAACACAAGATAGATCATTCTGCATTGCCTTGCTCACTGCTTCCTTATGCCTCAATTCTCCTATCGCCCCTTTAGGTGGTTCGATTTTTGCAAGCCTTTGTTATAAAAATCAAAGTAAGTGTGCGGTTTGCCACTAGAATTTCTACACCACTACCAGTGTCTGCACTGTGGGAATAGAGCAGAAGTGGCTGCCTGGTGCCATGCAAAGACTCACACAAGGGCTACTGGTAGTTTGGTCTGTGCTATTTTAGCAGTCCCCACACCCTTTGTTTTGACTGAAACATCTATTTATTTATTTATTTATTTCCATTAAAAAATTTATACTTCCTCCCCTTCTCTCATTCCCCTCCCGCTCCCCCACTAACCCTCCTCCCTCCCCCTCCATCCTTAAGAGAGGGCAGGGTACCCTGCCCTGTGGGAAGTCCAAGGCCCTCCCCACTCCATCCCTGCCTAGGAAGGTGTGCATCCAAATAGACTAGGGACCCCAAAAGCCAATACATGCAGAAGAGACAGGTCTCAGTGCCATTATCAATGGCTTCTCAGTCTGCCCCCCATTGGCAGCCACATTCAGAGAGTCCAGTTTGATCACATGCTCATTCAGTCCCGGTCCAGCTGGATTTGGTGAGCTCCCATTAGATCAGGCACACGGTCTCATTGGGTGGACCAACCCCTCAGGTCCTGACTTCCTGGCTCATCTTCTCCCTCCTTCTGCTCTTCAACTGGAGCTTGGGAGCTCAGTCCATTGCTCTGATGTGGATGTGGGTCTCTGTCTCTATTTCAATCCATTGGATGATATTTCTATGGTGATATTCAAGATATTCATCAGTGTGACTATGGGACAAGGCCAGTTCAGGCCCCCTCTCCTCTGCTGCCCAAGGACCTAGCTGGGGACATCCCCGTGGACACCTGGGATCCCTTCTAGAGCCAAGTCTCTTGCCAACCCTAAACTGGCACCCTTAATATAGAGATCTTCTTCCCTGCTTCAATATCTGCCCTTCCTCCATCTCCACCCTCCCACTCCCCCAAGCTCTCCCCAGTTCTTCCCTTCTCCCTTTTCCTTCCCCCTCTCCCCTTCCCCAACCCCACCCCCATCCCTACCCCCACCCCCCGTCCTCCCAACTTTTGCCCAGCTATCTTGTTTGCTTCCAATTTCCA
>PVIU01033571.1:0-12261 GCA_004026605.1 Ondatra zibethicus
TTAATAGAAATAATGATGTAGCATTAATATTAATAATGGGCCACAAAAAATATTTAACTGCATTATGTCATTTAGCAATCACGATTAGTTTAAAGATATTTACCAAGTTTGAAAATGAGAAAATATATGATTTTTAAGTTAAAAATGTTATGAAATTAGTAGGACTGGAGACTTAAGACTGCTGGGAACCTGAGTCCATTCTTCTATTCACTGTGTAATTTTCCCTCAAACCAGTTGCACATTTTTATCAGAGTTTTTAGATTTAAGGGTAAAAAAAAATGGGTGGAAAAGGTAACAAGTAACTTTTAATGTTGTTTTATTTTTGAGATTATAATAAATAATAAATAATTTACGTCAAAAAAAAAAAAAAGAAATTGTAGTAATTATATCACTGCCTGGCCCATTAGCTCTAACTTCTTATTGGCTAATTCTCACATCTTAATTTAACCCATTTCTATTAATCTGTGTAACGCCACGTGACTGTGGCTTACGGGCAAGATTCTAACCAGTGTCCATCTCAGGCAGGATATCCATGACATCTGCCACTCTGCCCTTCTTCCCAGAATTCAGTTCTGTCTACTCCGCCTACCTAAGTTCTGCGCTTTCAAAAGGCCAAGGCAGTTTCTTTATTCAACCAATGAAAGCAACACATAAACAGAAGGACCTCCTATACCACATCCCACCATAGGGAACGGGCTCCAACAAGCTAGCTCATGCACCAGGGATGTATCCTGATCCTACTAGCAGGTGTTTCACAGATATTCTAAGCTTCACCACTGTCTCCCGCATATGGATGGCCTAATTTGGTAACATGGAGGTTCCACAGCTGTCATTATAGAGTTTATGAATTTCCATGAGCTTGGTTCAGCTGTGTCTGTAGATTTCTCCATCTTGATCTTGACCTCCCTTGCTCATATATTCCTTCCTCCCTCTTTTTTATTGGATTCCCAGAGCTTGGCCTGGTGCTTGGTTGTGGATCTCTGCAACTGGTTTTGTGAGCTGCTGAATGAAGGCTCTATGATTATAGTTGGGGCAAGTATCAGTCTGATTACAGAGGAAAACTCATTCAAGTTCCCTCTCCACTATTGCTAGGAGTCTTAGCTGGGGTCATCCTTGTGGATTCCCGGGAATTCTCAAAATATTGGAATCAATCTTCCTCAAGACTCAGTGATACCACACCTGGTCATATATCCAAAGAATAGTCAATCATACCACAAGGGCCCTTGTTCAACAATGTTCATAGCAACATTTTTAATAATATCCAGAACCTGGAAACAACCTAGATGTCTTCAACTGAAGAATGGATAAAGAAGATGCGGTACATTTACACAATGAAGTATTACTCGGCTGTGAAAAAACAATGACATCATGAAATTTTCAGACAAACAGATGTAACTGAATGAGACAACTCAGACCTAGAAAGACAAACATGGCACTCGTAAGTAGATATTAGATGTAAAGCAAAGCATAACCAGACTACAATCCACAGCTCCAGAGAAGCTAGATAACAAGGAAGACCCTAAGAGGGACACATGGATCACCCTGGGAAGGGGAATTAGATGAGATCTCCTAGTACGAGGGGGGAAGTAAAGGAGGAGATGAGATGAGAACCTGAGGCAAAAGGATAGTTGAGAGGGAGAGGGAAGAAGTGGGAGAGCAATGAAGAGACATCTTGACAGAGGGAGCCACTGTGGTGTTAGGGATAAACCTGGTGCTAGAGAAATTCCCCCAAATCCACTATAGGTTTATAAGAGCCAAAGGCTTTTACTAAATTGTTTTTTTTAAGTATTATGATCCCTGAAATTGGACATGTTTGACAACTCAGTGTTTCTGCTACAAAACTTTCCAAAATTAGAGCTAAAATTGGAGACTACTACTCAACTGTTCTAATTACTGTGCTTTTCTGTGCTTGCTCATAAATTAGTACTGAGGGAAGAGGGTTCAGATGTTCCTGTCTAGGAATGCCTTTGACTTTCATGTTGTTATTTAGAGTGCTAGTTTCACGCATCCAGCAAAAATGACTGAGGGTCTACTGTGTGTAGCAGAGATGAGCAAAGTAGTCTTGTGTTTTCAGTGAGTCGGGCAAAAAAATAAATAAATCCTCACCTAAAACTAAATAAGGATTAATTTGGTATGTCTTTCAGTTTCGTCATTTAAAGTGTGAATTCAACTAAAGACAGGAAATTTTGTTTACCAATGTTCCTTAGCATGCTAAAATATTTTTTGGCATATAGTAGGTCCTCAATAAGTACTTGTTGAATAAAATTATGTGTGAAGTCTTATGGGAAAAGATCAGAGGAACAGAAAGAGGGTAGGAGAGAAAAGTAATGGAAAGGACTCTTGATGAGGGAAATCGACACAGTCAACATCAAATGGGATTAATTGTTAAATTAATTAAATACAGAGCACAATCACACCTTCATGAGAGCACAGATGCTCAGCACAACTGTTTGTTTTCCATTTTGCTGTCCTTTCTCTGTTTTTTTTTATGGTTGACTTTATGGTTGGACTCTGAAGTTTCCCCCACACCCATGATTTAAATGCTATCCTTCATTGTGGCCCAATGTCTTGGCAAGTTGTGGACGTTTTGAGAGGTGTAGCCTGTCTAGTAAGAGAAGTGCAAGGGAAGGGGCTTTGGAGGTTTTAGCCCTGCTCTGAGTTTCCTGGTCTCTGTGGTTTCAGGAGTCTCCAACGCACACGTCTGATGCAGTGAACTCTGCCCTGCTTTTTCAGTCATGATGGACTGAACCACAGCTGTTCCTTACATGTTTCCCTTGGGTACCTTGGTCACAGGACAAGGAAAGTGTAACTAAAGTTTTGATAGCTGTGTTGTGTGTCTTGAAATCTGTTTTATTGGTGATATGAAAAACAGCATCTTGACAGGGAAATGGAATCAATAAGCAATTTGAACATTCCTATGTAGCAAGTTTTTGGGACATTCTTCTACCTCTAGGACATTTCACAAGAGCAGTTTCCATATTTTCTTTCACGTCCTAACAGAACTATCTCCCTAGACCAACATGCCTTTGAAAAGAAATTCTATGTTAATCACGTTTCTAGCCTAAACTTTTTGGACCAATGACCCAGTTTGAATCAACATTAGGCTAAACTATCTTTGTTCTATATTTAGAACTCCATCAGGCTTTGACATGAATCTAGCTTTCTTTTGTGGTCTAAATAGGTTCTTTCGCTAACCATTCTCTAATTATGCCTGAGTATTTGCATCATCAGCATGAGATCACTGTGCCTGTATCACCCTTTTGAGCCTCAGCCTTTAGATAGATATGATACTGGAAAGGATGTGCGGATGTTCTGCAGATGGCAGTGTAGCAGTTCATTCACTGAGTCTGGGAGATTAAACAGACACATTCTGTTTTTAATACCTACCATGAGCCAGGCCTACAGGTTTCTTAAAATTCTTAAGGTCTCCTTTCTCATAGCTATTGCTCTGGAACCAACCAAAGACATCATCTGATATTAGTACTTGATTGATCAGTTCTATAGCCTTAAAAGTTGTTCCATTGTTTATTGTCCCTAAAGTTTCTGAGACCACATAAGCACCTGGAGTCACTAGATAGCCTGGGTTTTAGTCATACTGACTAGTGTATATGAGAAAAGGCAGCTGTGGAGACCATTCACAGCTCATTTCTTGTCCACACCACTGTCTTTGGCTACACCTGTTGAGGGTCTGTCAGAAAATCATTACATGAAGAGCGTATTCATAGGTTGTGCACCTTTTGACCAGTTGTTTCAAAAATTCAAGTAGGCTTTGACTGGAAAAGGCAAGAACATTATGACAAGTCAATATTTGGTAAGTGGTACCTCAAGTGGGCAATATCTGGTAAGTGGTACCTCAAGCGCACAAAAGAATTTACTTTAATGAAAGGTTATCTGCAAGTATTTTCAGTACTATGAACCCCAGCCCATAGATAATGAAATAATTTGGGGATAAAGGGCATTTATATTTTTTTAAAACAGAGTCAGAACTATCAAGTTAACATTGCATCAAAACATTTTGAGGTCCAAGAATTTTGTTGCATTGCACTATGATTGAATTCCAAAGGCCATGTGTAAATGATGAATAAAAGTGATGAGCTGAAAACAGAAGCTTGCCCAAATCAGAAACTCATCACCCCTCCAGGGCCAGGTTAGAGATGAGAGTTTTTAGAAAGATATTAAAGGAAACATGGGTATAACTTTCTCACTGGATACAGCTTAGCAGCTTCCTGGTTTTCTCATCAAGGCATTAAATTGGATGCCAATGAGACTTGACAGCCTGTTTTCTAAAGAGCAACCAGAGTGGATAAGCATTTCTATGCAGTTAAATTTCATATGCGATGATGACCATGGTAGTACATAGCAACACTGCTTTTGGATACTTATTTGTTACATATTAACCCCTTCCCTCTTTTTCTCTTTGAGTCTCACATTCTTGGGTACTAAGAAAGAACAGGAAGAAGTCAGTCTCCTGTCCTATGCTAAGAAGTCTTTGTTGACAGATTGAAACAGAACTGGAGTTGACCCTGGCTCAGTGTCCCTCCAGAATCGTCCTCCCAATCTCTTCAGCTCTGAAGTTGAATTGCTTGTTTGTTGAAATGAACATGCAACCAGCTTGGTTTACATAGGAAGACCCTGCCCAAACAACAACAGAAATCAAACCAGAACCTTTGATAACTTTACATTTTTTAGTCTTCTGTTTATTGAGAGAGGAAGTAAGGTGCACTAAGCAACAACTGTGAAGATATATCACATAGCCCTCTCTAGAATACTGCAAGATGAGTTCTATATCATACTTTTACACATGAAGAAATGACAGATTAATAAAATGGCTCAGAATTGAACAGTGGAGAATTGAACTCCTATCTTTTTTATTCCATAAATTCATGGACCCTGCCGCCACTTCCCTGCTTTACTATTGCCCACAATTAAGAATGTTTTAAATGCCAGTGACAATCAGTATTCTTGCACATGGTCCTCACAAGCAGGTAAAAACCTTACCTACATTGCCCCAACCTACATTCTTGCTGATCACCCAAAAAAGAATCCTTAATCCCTTAATTCGTCATTAAGCATGTTTCAGGCAGATTTATTCAATGCTCCTTTCCTAATCCCCAAAACAATTATGTTTTGCAATTTCCCCTTGTCACTTCTAGATAAAAAGCCTCCCTTCATTGTTGTTCATGGCTCTTTATCTTGGTTATTAGAAGGGAACAGGCTATATTACATTGTGACAAATGCCCAGTCTCAATGCTCTCACCTCTCAAAAACATGTTTCCCCCCCCCCCCAGTCTATGAACATTACAACCAGAAGGCTCTGCCCCAACTTGTCTACATTCTAAGGCCAATGGTTGGTGCAACCTTTAGCAGAAACACTGCCCATTCAGAGGCACAAAGAATAAAGATGCCTGTCCCCACCAGATGCCCCTAAGAAGCTGCACAAGTAACCTTTTAGGAACAAACTTCATTTCGAGGTTCAGCTCTGACACTGATGGTCAAGGAATTAAAGGAAATAGAATATTCAGGGAGGTTCACCCTGTCTATACCACTATATATGAGTTCTTGCTACATTTCAGTAGTGTACAAAGTCATTTTATTAGGCAAGCCAAGAAAGCCTTATGAAGAGACAAGGAATGGTGGATGACAGGAGAGAAAATGTGCTGCAGAGATTTCTTTCCAATGTCACTTTCATGACCTCCCCTGCAACGGCCTGCAGGGTTCCTGTTCTGTCACAGATGTTTCTTCACAGTTACTGCTTTGGTTGAAAAAGATATTGCTCTTTTTGCTCTTTATCAAAAGGGATTTCATAGGCTGTTGACAGGGGTTTCTATCCCATCAGGTCCTGCAGCCGTTCAGTCCCAAACAAACACAAAGGTCTACATTAATAATAAACTGAGTGGCCTATTAGCTCAGGCTTCTTATTAACTATTTCTTACATCTTATATTAGCCCATAATTCTCGTCTGTGTTAGCCATGTGGCTTGGTACCTTTCATCACTGAGGCATTCTCATCTTGCTTCCTCTCTGTCTGGGTGAGGACTGCAGACTGAGCCTTCCTCTTCCCAGAATTCTCCTGTTCTTGTCACCCCACTTCTACTTCCTGCCTGGCTACTGGCCAATCAGCATTTTATTAAAAATAATACAAGTGACAGGATAAAAGACCATTGTCCCACAGCAATAGGCTGCCCTCCTGCCTTTTTTAATTCATAGTTTATACTTAGAATTTGGAATTGCTTTCTCTGATGTCAGTTCTGCAGCTGATTTTTTAAAGTGTGTTATGTGAGCAAATGTAGATTATAACTATAAACACAGTGCAAGGAAAAGGCAGGCCCAGCTGTCTCCTCCAAACTTGATTAGGGAAGGTTGTGCAGACAAAATTTTTAGTATGATCTTTAAAATTAAGGAAGGTTAAGTTGCTTCAAAGCCACTCAGCTCAGCTATGGCAGGTTTATTTATTTTGAGGGTTGGAGTGAAACAAATTGGAAATATATCTACTTCCCAAAAACACGATAGGTAGCTACTTTTAAAATGCATTTATTTTTCAGTCACCCAGGAAACACATTGCAGCAGGGAGAGATTTACTTGTCTGGTATTGGTGATAGAAATTCCAAAAGTGTGAACAGTTCCATTGCTTGTATTAATGCTAGTAGAGCAAGTGAGCATTCTGCCTGCAAAGTCCTTTATGTTGTCTGGGTTTCATAAATGAAAATGTACTGTGTGGTGCATCAATGTAACCCTCACAAAAGAGGCATGATGGACAGTGATCATATTAAAAAGGGTCTTTTGTCTGAGTATAATTTTAATAATTAATATGAGAGGACCGTTTTATCACATCACTGAGCTATTAAATAACCAGAATATAGCAGACTGTCTGAGTTTCCTTCGCCTCCCATTAGCAGGATACAGGCAGAAGCCATAGTTAGATAAATAACCAAATGCCAAAAATGTCTGCTGTTTAATTTCTTCAGAATACTTTACACTGTGCCAAACCAAAGATTTTGCAGTAGAGTTCATATAATATTATGTCAATACCTTATTGGTTCCTTGTCACATATATCTGTAAAGATCGTAACAGCCACTGGACTTGCACTGTCAGTAACACATGGCAACTACTGAATGCCATGGCACCAGTGACGGGAAAGCAATCCCCAGGACCATCAGCTTGCAGTCTACCAAGATACATGAACCTAAGAGCAGCGGCTCAGACTGGAATGTGTTGAGCCCAAATACAAAGATAGATAGTAGTTAAGAGGAGGAGCTGATATCTCTAGAAAACTTAAATGTGGAGGGCTGTAAAATAAATCCATAATGTCATCAACAAGGGAAAACCTAATAGAGAAAGAAAACAATTTCTAGTCATGTAGACCTAAGAAATAGCAAACAGCTTCAGATGTTAAAAAGGCATTGACTCCAAGGTCAGGAATGTTTCAAACACTCTACTTGGTACTTACATCTTATTTGTATACTGCTACTGGGTACAGATATGGGTGGGAGAGGGGCTCACATCAGTTCAATCAGTTGCCCAATGTTTCAGTCAGCAAATGGATGCATCCAAAATTAGTTTAATCTATTAATTTCTTCAAAACAATATTTATTTTTCCCTTTGTAGGCACTGTTGTAGGTGCTGAGAACATTTCAGTGAACGAAAGGAAAAACCTGTCCTTATATAGTTAGTATTTCCAAAGAATTAATAGTTTTGGTTTAATTCATTAAATGTTGTTTTTTCCCAGATTGTGTATTATATACTCAGCACCCTAATATACAAATCAGAAAAAAAAAACAAATCAATGTAGTTGCACTTCAGGTTACAAACATCAACATCACCCTTCCTCATGTCACATGTATCCTGATATCACCTCCAAATTGTGTCAATATCAGCTTGCAACAATGGAAGAGGGTACAGATGGTGGAGCATGAACACTGAGCTGAAAGGGCCACAAGATGAGATGATTTCGTTAATCTTAGAGGAAGTGGACAAGAGGTCAGAAGACCCCACAGAAGTTTATTACATGAGAATCTTGATTTAGTTCATACTTAAAAACATCAGAAGGATTCAGAAAACATCATAAACCATTATGAAACCACTAAAGATCACATCTAGAGTGACAAGTGTCACACACGATCTCAAATTATTCAAGAGGTTGAGACAGGAGGATCATGTATGTCCAAGATCTGGGTAACATAAAGAAACTGTATCTTTTGAAGCAAAAAATAAAAGGAAAGAAAAGATATACATTGTTTATTAGGGAATGAAATGTAGGTTTAGAAACTGAAGAACCTGGGTCTATAGACTATCATTAGACATTTATAACATTGGTCAAATTCCTAGTTTCACCCATGTCTCAGTCTCTAGCATAAGAAACCCTGAAAAGAATTTAGATAATGTATGCAAAATCCCAAGAATAGTGTAGTCTCTTTCAAAGTTACAAAGTACTTATCTTACCACCAATTTTAAAATATGTTTTTAGAGACTGTCTTATACATGCCCTTTAACAAAATCTGTTAGCAGTATCACCATCACTATCAACAATATTCTTGTGATTTCTTCTCTTTCAGTAAATGGTTGAATGCAATTAGAGAAGTACTGAACTTGTTATGCCATCTCTTATTATTAAGAGTGAGAAAGATGATGAGATTCCAAACTATCAGGATAATGGTGGAGTCACTAATAGAGAAAATATTTTAAAAATCTGGTTTTTGAAGACCCACTGGCAGCATGTGTGCAAAGGAGCTGCATTAATGGCATGTGGGTTATTTTAACAAAATACTGCTTAAACGAAAGCCCAGTGTCTATCCATAAAGCTGAAGAAATTAGGTAATTTCCATACAATCAAATACAATTAAAACATACTAAAATGATAAATCTTTGAGAGGTAAAATTACTTGTAATATACAAAATCAAGATGTGCATACATGAAGAAGGACACTAAAAAGAAATCCCACACTACCTCAGAATTGAGTATAATAAAGGGTTATTTATTTAGGGGCAAACTGACAGATCACAATCCACTGCACAAACGAAGAACAGAAACCGAATCATGCCACTTGAAGAGAGGCCGGACCCGTGCTTTACGCCGGTATACATAGTATAAGAAGCCACACCCAAGTGGGCAGGTAACTTAAAGGCTACTGGCTGTAGGAATTCCTACAGCACCACTCCTTTTGTTTAAATAAGAGAGTTTTTAGCCTAATACAAAATTATATACAATAAGAACAAATATCACGTATACAAATATGAATTACAACCAGCATAAACAGTATCAAGCAAGAAGCAGGTGATAAATGTGTCAATAATTATCCTGTTCTAAGGAGTTTAAGTCTTGTATTATAAATAACTTGACCAAGTCATGAGAGGAAAGTAACTATAACTATCTGGTCTTCAACCACATTGAAAACCCAAGAAGGGAAATAATATTACTTGAGTTAGCAGGAAGTGCAATCAAGCAACTTCCCAAATATGCAACAAATGACAGAGACAATTAGCTACCTGGGCAATCACCCAAAGTCTCATTTGCAACGTTGGAGGAACCAACTTTGGCTAAGGCCTAGAGTAAGTGACAGACCATTTTCAGAGACAGGAAATTTTTCAAAACCGTCTTACCCTGTCTTGTCAAGATTTGACAGTCTTTTTCTTGTATCCTACTTGTTCTGTCTGGACATCGTACATTTTGTCAGTCTTGCCCAAAGGCCAGTTTTGTCAAGAAGAAAACAAACTCCAAGTGGAATGTCTTCGGTGTTCAACATTCTCTCAAGAATAGATCAGTACTGCCAGGAGCAATCATGTCTCACATCAACAGAACCCTGAGTTATTTAAATGTCATATTCTATAGCTCTTTAAAGTGGTTGAAGATTACCTATGCAAATACAATGTATTTCTATGTATCTAAAGAACCTGATTAGTCTAACTATAAGTATGACAAATATAGATGACTATTGACCTATAATTCTTAATACCTATATAATTTAAAGACTAAGACTTCATATTAGGATATTAAACAATCTTTAAACAACTGTGTAACAAATGAGGACAATGACTTCAAAATGTAAACAATATATAAGTATCTTGTTTGGAGATAGAAATGTATATTACAATCTTAAAATTGTATCAGTATACAAAATATCTTAGGCATGCATGCATACAATATGACAAAATAACTTTGCCTAGGTATACAAATATTGTAGATGAAAATAGGAACATATTCAATATAATTTAAGTTTGTATCAATATACAAGAATCTAAACCAATGTAAATTGCATATAAATAATAGCTCACAAGTATTCACTCTATTACTCACTATTATTATTAGTGTGAATAAGCTCACAGTAATCTATTATTGCATTCAATTTCCCCTTTTTTAAAGGGGATCTGTGAGCTTACATAATTTCTCCCAACCCCCAACCTTATAACAATTATAATCAACCTCTAAATAATGTCTCTAACCCTAGGACAAACTTTGTTGGGAGAGGGGACATCATCTTCTAGAATTACTTCCAGTTGTCATGGGGGCAATGTTCTTTCTATGGGATCCTGTGAAAATAAGGTGATGGTTAAGTTCCAAGGTTACTGTATGGTATAATTGTATATGGTTACTGTATGGCAAATAGTCTCTGAGTATTAGGTAGGGTTCTTCTGAGGTTCCTATTTGGAGTTCTGGCCAGAACAATGTATAAAAGTGCACCATTTCAGCTAACCAAGTTGGAATCATCTTGAGCAGCTGGTATCCAAAACAGGTCTTATAGTAGTAGTAGTATCAGCATCATGATATCATATCAACTAGGTGGAGTTGTTGTAGGGCCCAATCTTCTTCCTGAAAACTTCAAAGATTACTGCAGGAAAAATTCATTGTTCATAGTGGAAAACTTAAACATTATTTATACAGACATATATTCAATGAAAGGTACAATAGAGACAAAAATATGTATGAAGAAAAGTGAATATTTTTTCTAAATTCCTTTTTTCTTTCTGTCCCATACCATGGCTCCTGACTTGAGACAGAAACTCTGAATTTTATTTTAACAACATGCTTGGATTTAGAAAGGAAAGAGCCATTGTCCAACCCCAAACAAGACCTAATATCTGTGGTTACTGAATCAGCCTTTTCTGAGCTCAAAGCATTTGCCCATTGAAAATATGAATAAGTGTCAATGGTGTGGTGTACATATTTTATTTTTTAAATTCTGCAAAGTGAAACACATCCATCTGCCAGATTCCATTCCTTTGAGCACCTTTTCCCCAGAATTATGAGTTTCCAGGACTGCAGGAATGTTAATCTGGGTATCCCATTGCTGCAGCAGGTCATGACCCCATGAAATCACTGCAATATTTGCCACATATGGCTTCAGCCTTTCTCTCTGTACTTCTGGCCCTATGCAGTCAACACATCTCATGCTTTGTTTTACTTGAGAAATGGTTCCAACTCCTAGTAACTGAACATCTGCCTCTTGAAGAGGCCAATTTAGATGCCAAGAATCTAAAGTATTGATACTCACATCTGTGCCCATGTCTACCAAACCCACAATTACAATGCCATTTATATGCACTCTTAGCTTTGGTCTTTGATAATTTATAGAAGTCTGCCAGAATATACGTTTCCTATTTCCTATTGAATTTTTTTAATTTATCCTCCACTCTTATTCCATCATCCAGAATAGTATGTTTTTTTACAGAAGGTTCTAGATTTTTTAAAAATTTTCTTGGATAGACATGTCCTCCACAGTGACTGGAAATGACTGGACCACTTTTCACTTGGGGTCCTAGGAGAGGCCCCTCCAAAGAGTTTCCCAATGGTATTGGGTTGCCTTGTCTATCTTTTGTTGATTTACATTCATTGGTCCAATGTCATCATTTGCCACACCCACTTCATACACCTGAAGGCTGAGTCCTCCTATTCTTGCCATTCCCAGAGGAGACATTATTCCTAGGAATTCCTTGTCTAAATCCCTTCTCAGATGTCGTATTCTACCACAATTAAAATATTTGACATTTTGATGTCTCCTCATTCCTTTGGAAATTGCTTCTCCTATTATTATATCAGTATTATAGTCAAATGTCTCAGTGTTCATTATATGCAGGATCCATTCATCCATTGGTGCTGTTCATCCTTTAAAGGCCCAAGTATCTTTTTGAATTCTAAGTTTGCATTTTAAAAAGCCAGAGATTCAATAAGTACTCATCAACATCTGGGTCTGTCACTCCTATTTGTACAGCCTTTGTTAGTCTTTGTATAAAGTCACTAAGGGGTTCTCTCTGGCACTGGTTTTTTTT
>PVIU01033572.1:0-12259 GCA_004026605.1 Ondatra zibethicus
AAGAATAGGATGATTTTACTCTTCTTGAAGAAAGGATTTCTACAGTTTTCCTTTGTACACAGGACACAACCAACACTCCGTGGTTTGTCCCTCCAAGCCAAGCCCCCATTTGCCTTTATCATCTCTTTCAAAGCTGAATGGTCTGGCACTCTCTTCTGTACCTTGGTTTTAATTCTCTGATTTTTCAGAGATGTTATATACTGTCATCTGAAGGCATGTATTTTAGTGTTTGTGAAATTCTGATCCTCTGGTTTTTTTCTCAAATCTTTAAGTGAGCATCAATCTAAGTCTCAATGACTTCAAAACACCTTTTATCTGGCAGATAAAGGAAGCGATCCTTTTCCCTGGCAGAGCTGTGTATCTAATTTAAAATAACATGTATCAAGAACCAGTACAATTGGTTAATTATGTCTCATTTGTGCAATATGAAAATTGGATGCATTAAGGTACATACCTTTTCTTTTTGAAATTGAAATAGAATATTGCCCCTTTCTTTCTTTGTCACTGCTCCTTCTAGCTATCCTCTTTCAATCCCCTGCCATGACCTCTATAAATTGATAACCTCTTTTTTCTTTGAATATATTTTATTTGTTACACACAAACACACATATATGAGTATGCACAAATTTAGATAAATGATGATAGATCTATAGATACAGATAGATGTGTAGATAGATAGATGATTGATAGAAAGAAATATAGATAGATAGACAGATGATAGAGATATATAAATAGAATACACTGAGTCCATTCTTGTTGAATGTATATGGTTTTAAAGTTGATCAGATTTTATTGGAAAACCAAAAAGGGGCTCATTTCTAGGAAGGCCAATTCTCCTTCCATCAGTTCATAGTTGCCTATAGTTCTTTGTCCAGAGGTAGGATCCCATGAAAACCTCCCACTTCAACACTTGCATGTCTACTGATATTGTTATTTTTCTGGTCTTATATATGTAACCATTTCTAGGAGAGACTGCTTCATAACAGACTCCGTCTCTTCTACAACATTCTCTGAGCCCACAGATGCAGGCTCTATGATTTAGAGATGTATATGTATCTTTTAGAGCTGTGGGTCCCTACAATCTATTGCTCTCTGCATTGCATTCAGCTGCATCTTTAGGTGATGGCCTCCATTTGCTCTAAAGAGAATCTTTTGTGATGAAAGGTGGTAGCTTCACTTACTGGTGGGTATAGGAATAAGATTTAGAATGTGTCAAGAAATTATTCTGGTCTAGTAAAGTGGCAGTATGATATTATTTTTAAAGGTTGATGACCTTACTAGCCCCTGGAACTTGGCTTGGATTTCCAGTTCAAGGCATGATTTATGTCCTATTGAGTAGTACTTAACGTCAATTAACTGTTGTTGTGACCAAGGTTAGTGCTACTTACTGCACCTTTATGAATACTTGCCATGCTGATAATTGTCAAGATTCATAGTATTACAGTAACCCAGAAATCAAGAGACTCCTGCAGACTGCTCCCTTTCAGTTCATGGTCAGCTTCCTACAAAGGTAAGAAAGGGAACTAAAGATTGCTTTAGTTAAATTGTTTTGATCTGTGGTACCCAGATATACCTTGTCATTTGCTATTACATTTTCAGCTAAATAGCAAAACTTGAGGGAAGATTTGATGTAAACAAACACTGGGGACATATATTTGATTGCACTATAAACGAAAGCATTTGTTACTACCAAACTCCCAAGAAATGGCAGAGACCTCACATTGGAAATGGAAGGTGGGAATTTGATGGATTACCAAGGGACTGTCAGCATGTGTATCCTTTTCTTAAGGAAAAACTGGAGAATAGAGATGCCCCCTTATCATTTTGTTTTAAATGGAATATGTGAAAACTTGCCACTTGAATACATATGGATAAATGCTATCAAAATCAAATAATTTTAGTAAAGTCTATCCTCTTAGATGACATACAATACTTGAGGTAAAACTAAATTCCTATGGATTAATATTAGTCAATGGCCTGGATAAAATAATGCACCAATGGGTCCTTTAAGCACATCTCCTATTAAAGACGTTATGTTTCACATTTTAACAAAATGTAAGTTAGAGCACCACAATTCCCACCCAACCTCCATTGTTACTCACTGACTCTAGAAAAAAAAATCATAGGAAAAGGAATGGCAACATTCCTATAAACCAATGAAATAAATAGGTATCTAAGTGTTACAGAAGTCTACCTGCACATGGAATATTCACGGCTCAGAAACTGCTTTCTGTTGAGAACTCACAGATTGTACTCAGTCTTTGATATTAACAAAAAAAATGTCAGATGCTTCTCGGACACCCAGGGATCATTCTTTGTGCTCAATGATGCCACTACTGATACAGTTACTTCTTACACAAAATGAGCCAAAATAACTAATAAGTGACTAATTCAGTGGAGAGAAAGAGTGCTAATATTTACTCTGAAAATACAGAAAAGTGCTGCTCATCTCCTTTCCTAAGTGGGCTTCCCCATCTCTTGGTCCTCTGGAACTTTCTTTTAATACATTTATTCAAATATTAACTTTAATAAAAACTCTCTGTATTTTTTCTGAACTATAACCATCAAAATAGTGCCTTTTTTCCTGAACGCCACAATTCTAGGCATCTAAAGCGATGAAGTAATTTCACGCATGCACCCTAACATCCAATGATGTAGTGGAATCCTTCCTTTGTCAGTAACTGCAGAGTGTTGACTATGAGCACATATTCCTATGTCCTGCAACAGCTTATGAAAAAAACATCTTCAGGTACATTAGCATGTGGGTTGAGACTGAGCGAGTAGACATTGCCAGATTTAGTTGGTAACCAGAGAAAGTCAGATGAACTCATAATTGAGTCTTATATCACAAATATAGTAATTGTGGCTTGCAGCCAGCACTTACTGAGTACTATAACATCTGCAATACATTGCATTAAATGTATTCTTGCATGTTATTTCACTTTTCTTTATGATATTAGCTACAAGTACTCTTGCCAACCTTACTCAATGAATGAGGACACTCTCAAGGTTGAAGTTGTGAATTAACAGATAAAGTCACAAAACAACTATACTCTAACTTGCAAGAGCATCTATTCATTTGTTGCAATATATTTTATGAGTAAAAAGAAAAAATTATGTCTATGGTCATGCCTAATGACTGTACAATCTATAACCTTGTAAGTCAAATGAAGAAATAGCACAACCTTATAATGGAGGAGGTAATCCAATAATCCATTGAAAACTGCCTTTTTTAGATCACGTATTAACTTTAGCTCTGATTTTTATGTGCTATAAAGAAAAAAAGTGAAATTTGCCTTAACTCATTTTTTTTATTGTCAGCCGTGACACACCACTCTAATTTTTCCATTTGATGAGTTTTTTTAAAAAATTCACAGGAAATGTTCATTAACTATCTGATAGGTACCAGCTACTATAATAATAATGCTACTGGAATAATCAGGGGTAGCATTTAAATCTATGCCTTCAAAATAAACAGCAATTAAAAGACTGCTGTATGATGCTACATATTAAGAAGAAAATACAAGGATTTGGGATTTTGTAAAAAAAAAATCACAGAATGACCAAGTTTAATTAGTATGATCAGAGAAGTTGTCATCAGGGAGGTTGCATTTATGCTGAGACTTACAGAAAGTGAGTATAAAAGAAACCCTATAGAGAAAGAAAAGAAGTTCAAGGTTTCTGAGATGGCAGAAAACCTTGCACATAAACCACTTTAGAAAAGACTCAAGGAGCTGGTATTCAGTGAGGAATAAGTCAGCCCTGAGAAACCATTCTATCTGAATGAATAAAGAGAATTCTGTTGGCTTCTAAGTTAACAGACTAGTCATTTAAATGTGATGTGCAGGATATTAACACTAATTAATATTTACCTTAAGAGAAACCATACTGCCAATATATGAAGAGATGGGTTACTGGTGCAGCAGCCAGGAGGCAACTGTGGTGTCCAGATAACAGATGACACTGGTGTGGCAGGGCAGTGAACACCTTGAATTCCAGGCCTTATGGCAGAGAAAGTGGGTCTCTGTGAGTTCTAGGCCAGCTGGATCTACATCATGAACTCTGGATCAGCTAGGGCTACATTTTCTGTTTTAAGCACACACACACACACACACACACATACACACACACAGAGAGAGAGAGAGAAATAGAGAGAGAGGGGGTATTCTGAATTAATAGTGAAAATACATGATTGATATAATACATATAATTACCAGGATTATTGTGATATAAATATGAAATGAAAAGAAAGCAAAGGAAAATAATTTATTTAACATACATGAAACTGCTGGATGGAAAATTAACAGATGGAGCATCTTTCTGGGGAGTACTAGGGGAAGAGTGGTGAAACACAACTGACTATTAAAGAAACCTTTTAGTCAATCTTGATGTCTTTATAAGACTATAAAGTACAGGTGGTTCATGGATATGTAGATGTAAACTGATATTCTAAAATAAAATATACATTTGATAACATGTAACATAAATATTTTATTTATATATATGGGAACGAATGAGATCCTCATACATTTAGGATTTAGGATGGATTCCTGAAGGCCTCCTGTATCAAAAGTCCAAATAAAAAGTCCTGAGACAATAAAAAAATTTAAGATGGAGTAGCTCTAAAGGTAAGAAGCAGACAAGTAAACTGTTGAATGGAAGCCAAGACAGGGCTGTGTTACAAAAAAAAGAGGATATGGTCAAGTATACCAAATGCAGGTCAAGTAAAATAAAGACAAATAATTTGTACATTCGATTTAGCACTATGGTTACCATAGGTGACCTTGACAGAAGCAGTTTCGCTGAAGTGGGAGAGAATAAAACTACATTACAGAGGGTCAGAGAGTAACAGAAACAGCCTGGACTCAGGAAACTCAACTGTAATCCAATGCACCGAGTGCAAAGACTTCAATTGTATGAAATGGGAAGTGCTGTGATTTTAAGGTTCATGAAATGACCACTGCAACTCTCATGTTGGCAGTTTGAAGAGTTGGACGCTTTGATCCATATTCATCCAAGTGCTGGCGGAAATTTGTCTCCAAGTAGCAAGGGTCCATGCTTGTTCAAATATTGACAAGGATTGTTCCGGATCCTGTGGCTGCCTAGAGTTACCGGACATGTGCAATGATTGGTATGTCACCTAATAGCAGACTGATTAAAATTGTCCTTTGATAAAATATATACAAACTAAGCAGGTTATTTTTTGTGTGTAGGCATATATATGCACACACACATATATAGATCCTATATAGATGAATATATATTATATTTAATCCACATGAGATATTATTTATTGTTGGCTTAATATACTCTGTACACCCTCCCCTTAAACACACACACACATAAAACAATCAAAGTAAAAGAGACTATAAATTTAAAAAGATAGCAAGGGCACATGGGAGATTTGGGAGGGAAGAAAAAAGGGGGAAATGATGTAATTATATTACAATCTCTAATTAAAGTTTTATCCTGGTCAAGCTCTATAAATTTGATTGTGTCTAAGCATTTAAATTTAATCGTACAATCCCACCTAGATGCTATGCTCACTCTCCACTTTGAAAGAAAAAGACTTGGGCCTACCCTGTTCTGAGATGGCAGACTATTCAGAGGATAGGATCCTATTACCAACTGTGTTATACCAAAGTCTAAATTTAAATTTGCATTGTTTATAAAACATAAAGTAACTGAAGATGGTAAAAGCTGCATGTAGAGTCCAGAAAAGACATTTGATTTGTTGTTATAACTTAAGGTGGGGCTTGGTTGGCATGTGAGCTTATTATGAGGAGGAGCTAGTATATGATATCTCTCTAGGAACAAGAAACTGTGGACATCAAGGTAGAAAAGCAAGGAGTATCAGCAGATGTCAAGACCAGCAAGTTATCTTATCTTTACTTCATGAAACAATAGATCCTCAAAGAGTACAATGAGAAGATAAAATTCTTGATT
Organism: Ondatra zibethicus; assembly: GCA_004026605.1. Taxonomy (NCBI): domain Eukaryota; kingdom Metazoa; phylum Chordata; class Mammalia; order Rodentia; family Cricetidae; genus Ondatra; species Ondatra zibethicus. The sequence continues at coordinate 5,947 of PVIU01033572.1, forward strand.
CAGATAACTATCTGATCCTGTGAACAGACGGGAGCACAGGCTAAGCTCACCTCCCAGGAGTCATCCAGGACTGCAACCTTCACACAAAGAAGGTGAATATTTTAAGAAACAAAGCCTCCAAGACAACTAACTTATCATGGCAAAGTCAGGAAGCACTCCAGTTCAATATGCAAAACTGGACTTACCAGCCCTGCTTCCTGGGCAGGAAGCAACTTGAGAGAACTATGCCCAGAAGTGGCAGGTCAATATATAGGGACTAAATTAATTAACAATGAGGTAGGCACTGGAGAGAGATGGGTCCATACATACTCGCCATAATCAGGTCTTACTTTAATATCTCTACTTCTTTGCCTACTGTGAACACAGGCTATGCCTGTTCCTACTATTTCAGAATATATCACTCCTTGTATCATGTCCATCAATCTAAAGTTTAATTCATCTCTTCATAATCAAAATAGAAAATGAAAACCGGGTGGTGGTGGTGCACACCTTTTATCCCAGCACTCAGGAGTAGAGGCGTGTGCATCTCTGTGAGTTTGAGGCCAGCCTAGTCTAGAGAGCAAGTTCCAGAACAGCCTCGAAATCTATGTGGAAAAACCCTGTCTCGGAGAAAAAGAAAGAAAGAAACAAACAAAGGAAGGTAAAAAGGAAGGAAGGAAGGAAGGAAATGACTTAGTAATTTAGGCTTAAAATACCGTTTAGATACATTGATCTGATTTGCTTTTATTTCTTTAGATAAATTTTCAGCTATTAAATTTCTCCACATTATATTTAACAATATAATTTCTGGGTCCATTTTAACATTTCTCTTATATATGCTATACTAAGACAGAAATTTCCTGAGTGTATGTGGTTAACTTTAAACTGTTACCTCTTCCTTGTGTTCTTGGAGTATATTTTTATGTTTGTGATATTTGAATACCAGACCTAAATACTCATCCACTTTTCATCAAGAAATGATAATATGGGGACACACACACACACACACACATACATATATACACACATATATATAATTGTAAACTTTTTATTATTATTTTATATTATAAAATAATATATCATTTCCTTCTTTATTTCTTCCCCCATAACCTTTCTCCATACACCACACTTAGTTTTCTTTCAAATTCATGGTCTTCCCCCATTAATTGTTACTGTATGCATATTTAATATGTATATATACAATATATACATACACACATATACATACACACACACACACACACACACACACACACACATATATATATATATATATATATATATATATATATATATATTCTTCAGCATGTATAATGTTCCTTGTAAGTATGTTTTCAGGACTGACCATTTGGTATTGAGAAAACAAATGTTGTGCTCTTCCCTGGGGAAGATGATTTCTCCCAATTTCAGAATTCTTTAGTTGCTTATAGTTCTCCCCGTAGGGATGAGACCTTGGGAGGTTGTCCCTCTCCACTATCGTTGCTGTCCTTCTTAAGCTCATGTTTCGGTGTTGGTGAGGCTTCATGGGTGTAGCTTTGCAGGTAAATAGATGGGTCTAGATAAGATCATGTTGAATGAGGTAACCAAAACAACAACAACAAAATACAAAACAAATGAAGAAAAATGTCACATGTTATCCGTCATCACAGACTCCTAGCTGGAAATCTTCAGTTGTAAGTATATATCCTGGATAAAATGCAGAAACCAGGAAAGTAAGAAAAAAAAATGACTACTGCCATGGTAGGTAAGTGAGGACCAGTAGAGATGGGTACAGTAGGGTATGGATTGGCTGTGATCTGATTGGAGAAATGGGAAAACAGGGGGTTCTAATTAGGGATGGATGACAGAGATCAATATAGGAAGAAAAAGAGTAAAATACCAGTAAGGATGCCTGAAAAAGGCATAAGCAATTGTACTATTAATTACCTAAAAAATAAACAGCTTATAATATACTTAAGTCTGTATAAATATACACAACTAGTTGAAGTGAAATTTTCTCTTCTAGGATGATAATACTAGCTCCAAAAGTCAAATACGATGTAACAAAAATTCTGTCAACAGAGACTGCTGGTGTAGGAGGTCCTTCTTTTTGTGTGTTGCTTTCATTGGTTGAAAAAAGAGACTGCCTTGGCCTTTTGATAGGGCAGCCCCTAGGTGGGCAGAGTAGACAGAACAGAATGCTGGGAAGAAGGGAAGTGTGGCAGACGCCATGTTTCTCCTGCCTGAGATGGATGCTGGCTAGGAATCTTTCCTGGTAAGCTACAACCTTGTGGTGACATACAGATTATTAGAAATGGGTTAAACAAATATGTAAGAGTTAGCCAAGAAGAGGTTAGAACTAATGGGCCAAGCAGTGTTTTAAATGAATACAATTTCTGTGTAATTATTTCAGGTGTAAGTTAACCAGGCGGTGGGATGCGGCCGCTCACCTAGCTGGGCACCGGGAGCCGGTCGGCGGGACACAGCCAAGGGTGGCCGGGACAGCAAGCAGCCTGCTCACCTTCTTACTACAGACTGCTCGTTCATTTCCTGGCTGCTCAGACCCAAATAATCATACAGAAATTATACTAATTACAACACTGCTTGGCCAACAGCTCAGGAATTTTCTAGCTAGCTCTTATATCTTAAATTAACCCATTTCTATTATTTTGTATTTTACTTCGAGGCTCATGGTTTGTTACCTCTTGCTTAGTTGGCAGCTACATGGTGTCTGCCTCCTTATACATCTGCCTTTTTATATACCTCTGTCAGATTTCCTGCCAGGTTATACTCTGCTAAGTCATTGCCCCAAATAGCTTTATTCATTAACCAATGGTAATAAAACACATTCACAGCATACAGAGTGGCATCCCATATCAAAATTCCAACACTAAGAATGAGAAGGCTTTTTTTAAATGATGGCTAAGAAGGCACTGATCTATGAATATAACAGAATGTCACTAGGAATCGTTTTAGTACTAATTTTATTTGTTTTTGTTTAGAACAGTGGTATTTGGTTTTACTCTAGGTTCTTTGGCAGTCTTCTCTCGAGTTCTTGGTTACCCAAGCAGTGCTGGCTATATGTTCTATCTTGTGGAGTGGGTCTTCAGTCAAATCAGATATTGATTGGTTACTACCTCAAGGTTTGTTCCACTTTTTCAATAGCATAGCTTGCAGACAGGGCACCATGGTAGATCAAAAGGTTTATGGCTATGGTGTTTACATTTCTCCTTTGGTGTCATGTATGGTACCTTCCTCTATCAAAGTTGCTAGCACATGGATATGAAGGCTTTATATAAATAACAGATGACTTCTACACTTTAAATACGCTTGTAGGTATTGTCTTCATCTATGGGGCTCTCTTTTGAGCTGTTTCTCAGAGTTGTCCAAGAGACTTTCAAAATATTGGAGACTATTATTGTTTTCCTTGATTGCCTCCAGAGGTGAAAGGTAAATTTCTACTGAAGATACCATATGCTTCAGATACAGGGTCCAGGGGTCCCTGAGCTGTAACTACTCTCATTTGCTGTGGGAGAATTGTCTGTATCCTGTCAATCATGTTTTAAATAAACACTGATTGGCCATTAGCCAGGCAGGAAGTATAGGCGGGAAAACGAGACAGGAAGTAGAGGTGGCACAATGAGAATAGGAGAAATCTGAGAAGCAGGAAGCTCCCCCACACTCCTGCCCAGACCACCAAAGAAGCAGGATATGACCTGCCCCGCTGGAAAAGGTACTGAGCCATGTGGCTAACATAGATAAAAATAATGGGTTAATATACATTATAAGAGCTAATATAAAGCCTGAGCTAATGGGTCAATCAGTTTATAACCTAACATAGACTCTCTGTGTGATTTTCTCTGGGACTGAATGGCTGGGGGAATGGGTAGGACATAAACCCCAACAAGAAGGCCCTCATGCTACACTCATTATTTTTCCTTAGTGGGAAACAAGCTTAGAAAGCAGGGAACAACCAATATTCCTACCCATAACTAATACCTATGAAGCACAACAATGACCAGTGTGGCACAATATCACTAAATGTTCAATAGTGGCCTGCATACTATGGTTTTGAATCTCTGTTCTCTAATTAGAATTAAGACCCACCCAACAAGAGGGAAGCCATGCATAATACTGGAAACCTGGCCAACTACCCAGGGCTAGTGATGTTCTGGATCACAGAGGAGAACCTACAGACATTACTTTATGAAAACAGCGTAATCCCTAACTATACATTAAATATTTGTCTGCATATCCACAGATAAGTGTATTTCTTGATTGTCATCAAAGAAACTTCTTTTTGCAACAGAGATACCTGCAGAAAAGTACAACCAATAAAAATGCAGAGCTGTGGAGTCCAGTCCCCATGAATACACCTACAAAACACTCCCACATCAAGGCTCAGGAAACATTGCAGAAGATTCATGGAGCAGGGGAGAGAGATCGTAAGAACCCGAGAATCAGGGACTTTTCTGTAAGACCCTCTCTCCTCGTAATGTCAGAAGATACACCCATAAAGACACATCAACATGATAGCTTACACATGGATGAATGTCACAGTTTCTAAAAATCTCATAATGCGTATAAAATATTAAGAGTAGGCTAATCCTTCCCCGAGACTCTATGAATGGTAATTCTTTCAAACATATTCTGCCTTGATTGGTGGAATAGATGGTGAAATGTCCCTGTTTTGATCTATATCCTTTGTCCCCTTCAGTCTCTCTAGTATGGTTAGGTGAACTTAGTTCTTCAAATATTCTTAGATATACATCTAGCTGATCACCTTTCTTAATAAGGCATATTATAACTAAAATCTAAACATACTCCATAAAAATTCTCAGGTACAGTCATTCTATCTATTCATTATCCCTTAAAATAAATTGTTCTTCTCCCTATGTTCCCCTCTGTTCCTCCTGCTTAGGATGCTCTGCCCAAATTTCTCAATCTAAAAAAAAAAAAAAAACTCAGTTTCTCAAGGAACAGCCACAGTACTTTTAGGCCCAAAACTATAGTTTTGAAATTCTAGTTCCTATTTCTCCTCCAAAATTTTCTCTTAATGTTTGATTACTTGCTTGATGTCTAGTGATATTTGTAGTTAATCTGTTATTGTCATTTATTGGTTCTTCCAGGAGTACATATATAGGAATTCTGTCTTACTATGTTGGACTTCACTCCCTGCTGTGCAGTCTTTTGGTAAGCCTGGATAAGACTTCGAAAAGGTATCCAACAGTTTCTTCATGTATTTGTTTTATGTATCGAATGGCCAGAGTCACAGAATTCCAAAAATGTCAGGCAACCTGACAAGCCATATATAAGGAGTTCTGATGGCCTTTCTCACTTACTTCATTACATTTCTACCCTTGAAAAATCATCCTATACCTCAGGAAAGTGTTCTTGGTACAGAGGAGAAGGAAGAAAAAAAAGAGAATCGCTCTTTGATTATCAAACACAATTTTTACATTCCAATGTTTTAGTATTTAAAGAATATTGTACAAGAATTATGAAGAATGTTATATTAAACTCTCTTAAGTAAACAAAATGATTTTGAAAACTGATTGCTATAGCAAATTTAACAATGGGGATAAAAACAAAAGCAAAACAAATAATCAAATAAAAACCTTAAGAATATTGCAATTTCCCTCATAATCTTCCTTAGGATGAGTTATTCCAGGCATTTATTCATTTACATGTTCAAAATAAATTGATGGAGCACTACTAGGTACTAAATACATTTGCATTAACCTAGGAGCAAAGATAAGTAAACTACTACTTATGGATATTTGGAAAAGATTCATATTGATAATGCTATTTTCTAATGTGATATTGAGATAACAAGAGCTATGGAAAGTAGGAACATAAAGCTGTGGTGGCCCAAACAGTGGAACTTTGTATTGCTTTCCATCAGGTAGAAATGACCAAGAAGATCAAGAAGAGATATTTTGGGCAGAAGAAATTGCTTTTGTATGGGATCCTGGTCAGGCAGAACATGAAAACTTATAAATTCTAAGTTAAGTGTCTTTGGATGAGCATTTTGCTTTTGTTATTTAACTTTTGTCAACTTGACACAAACCAGAGTCACTTCGGAAGAGAAGAACTTAAAGAATAACCCCTTCAAATTGGGCTGTGGGCATGTCTGTGGGTTAATTTCTTGATTGTTATAATTAATTATTTATGTGAGAGGTCCCAGGCCACTGTAGGCATTGTCACTCTTGGGCAGGTAGGCCTGGGTTGCATATGAAAATCAGCTGAGCAAGCCAGGGGACTCAAGCTAGTAAGGAGCTTTCTTCCATAGTCCCTGCCTCTGCTCCTCCTGCTTGAGTTCCTGCACTGAATTTCCTCAATGACGAACTGTGAC